>MU671135.1:44913-58125 GCA_026770625.1 Nicotiana glauca | reverse complement strand
AAAACTGTTAAGTAAACGACGAAGGTTTCAGACACTTTAACAATCAGAATAACACTGATATATATAAATAAGATTGTTTAAGCTTGTTAGTAAAACTTTAGAAGTGACGAAACCAGAAAATAAAAAGAATAAAAATGGACAGAATTATGTTCCGAGACCACAAGTTTCTTGTGTGTCCTTAAAGAATCTTATCCCCTCACTGTTGCCCAAGGTTGACGGATAAATTCTTCCCAGGATAGAACGGAAGTTCTAACTTAGCGTTAGCGGCACTTCAAACCACTAAGTTATCGGCGAACTCAAAATAATGGAGCAGACCACACGAAGAACAGAACTTACTTTGTTTTAAAGTAATGATGCAGAAAGAAGAAGAAGAAGAAGAAGAAGCAGAAATTTTTCGGAGTGAAAAAATTCTGAAGGAAAGGCCAGATATTTATAGCCAACGAATTTGGATTGAAAGGGTGCGAAAGTGGCTTTTCATATTTGCAGGTGGCTATTCGTGAATTCGAGGCCGACNTTTAAGAGCTTAAGGAAGTGCTTCTATATTTAAACCCAACAAAATGCTTGTCTTTAACCAATGAGGGACAAAGTGCAAAAGTTAAAGTTGTCTTTTCACCTTCTTCCCTCACTTCCCATTCACACCACCACTTTAACCCCTAACACACAAAACAAAGTTTCCAAAAAAAATTCTCAATACCTGCATTGATTATATGTTCAGTATCCCATCATTAATGACTAGAAAATCAGTATTAGTTCAAGCAATAAATATGTGAGAAGTGAGTAAGCACAAAAATAGGTTTGAAATAGTTTAATTAATTATTGAATGAGGTTCAATAATAGTTTTGGTGGGCAAAAAAAGTCTAAAATTGATAAGAGAAACGAAACAAGGTCGGTATTAAAGTCTAGTTGATAAAAATTTGTCAAACCGGCCATCCTGGCCTTGCTCCAAAAATTGTCTTTTTTAAAATATTCCAGAATGGACACCTCATCTACATGAAAAATGTTGACCCCTTTGATTGGACGTTATATTTACTCCTTCTCCTACTTCAATCACGAACTAGACACATTATTGACTCGAGGTCCGATTAATCTTGATTCTCATAGTATAAAGTCTAGAAGGCGAGTCTTGACGTATAAGTTATCGTCGTGTGATCAGGAGGTCACTGGTTCGAGCGGTGAAAATAGCATCTTGTAGAGATGCAGGATAAGGCTGCGTACGATAGACCCTTATGGTGGTCCCCCTCCCCGCATATATAGCGGAAGCTTAGTGCACCGGATTGCATTTTTTTATCGTATAAGGTTGAACTTGTTAACGAGGAAATGCTCTTTAGGAGATTCTTTCTACTAGCAGGATATTCGAATATGAAAACTTTGATTAAAGATGAAGGGATCTTAATCATACTGCCATAACCCTCTATCGATCGTCACACAATTGCCTTCCATTCCTATTTCCAACTTCTAACATGATGAACCAATTATTAGGATTATCAACATTAAGGAGAAAAATTTGAAATATTTCCATGTTACAACAATAAAGTGGCCAGGCCAAACCCTAATCCGATGTCTTACTAGGGATACCTAACAAAAGAAATTTCTACCATGTTTAGTTATATGTGTGTTTTCAGAGGTGGATTTAAGGGTTCTACGAGCTGAATTCATTGCTTTCGCTCAGAATATATATACATATTTTTTGGCAATTAAGTAAAGTATATTATTTACCAAGGAAAATATGTACAAGTATAATCAGACACTTTGTTGGACAGATGGCCCCAACCTTGGTTCTAGACCAGCTGTGATACTTCTAAACCTATTACTATCATTCGCCTCTAAGCAGGCATGCAACTATGGATATACATTAAGATCTTGCATGACTCTAGATTATATTAAAATATGTATACATATAAAGTACGGAAAATGGTTCAAAATGCCCCTAACCTATTGAAAAAAATTTTAAAATACCATTCATTCACCTATTGGGCTAAAAATATCCCTTTATACACCTATTAGGCTTAAAATACCCCTCCACCAACCATTTTGGTTCACTTATGCCCTTTGACCGTTAGGTCAATGCTAAATTATTTTTTTTTTTTGTAAAACTTAAAAAAAAATATTTTGCAAAATAGTTTTATTTTTTTAAACTAATGAACCCAATAGTCCACTAATTTAGTAAAGTCTTTTTTCCAATTTTTACAAAAAAAAATTTTTTAAAGTATTTTTTATTAAAAACTGAAAAAAAAGTTGTAAAAATAGAAAAACAATATTTCTAATAAAATATTTTCGTTTTTAAAAAACTGAAAAAAATATTTTCGTTTTTGAAAATATTCCTTTTTCATTTTTTTCAGTTTTTTAAAGCATTTCGTTTTATTTTCGTTTTTCAGATTTTTTTTAAAGTAAAAATATTTTTGTTTTTTTAAAAACAATAATATTTTGTTGAAAATATTTTTTTCAATTTTTAAAAATCGAAAATATTTTATTAAAAAGATTGTTTTCGGTTTTTAAAATATTTTTCAGTTTTTACCATAAAACAAATGCTTTAAAAATTGAAAAAAAAAAACAAATAAAAAATATTTTTTTGTAAAAACTGAATTAATATTTGTATTAACTGAAAAAAGAAGAAGAAAAATTTATTAAATTAGTGGACTATTGGGTTCATTAGTTTAAAAAAACAAAACTATTTTGCAAAATAATTTTTTTTAAGTTTTACAAAAAAAAAAAAATTTAGCATTGACCAAACGGTCAAAGGGCATAAGTGAACCAAAAAGGTTGATGGATGGGTATTTTTAGCCCAATAGGTGAATGAAGGGTATTTTTAAACCCTTTTCAATAGGTTAGGGGCATTTTGAACCTTTTTCCGTATAAAGTAATTAAATTGTACACACACTATAAGATTTTATTCACTTTGAACTTACGTACTAATGACACTAGATCTTAATTATATTACAACTAAACAAGAAAAACACAAGGGAGACAAGGCCATGGCAGCAGTTGCATGCCATATGCATTTCACACTGATCAGAAAAAATAAATTCCTTCTAGATTTTGATAAGGGGACCATATATATATAGTTATTATTTATCTTTGATAAAATGAACCCCTTTATGTTTTATCATTATCTATTTTGTTTCATACCCTTGATAATTCAAACTTATTTGAAAATATTAGATTATTTTTTATTAAGTGGACTTCAATATATATAACAATTCCTTTAAAGAATGTATTTTATTATTAAATAATGCAAAAGCAAGTGAATTCTCTAGGTCTCCGAGCATCTCCCATTAAATTGTACCATTCGAGCTTGGACACGTTTGCCACAAGAAATTAAATTAATACTATATAAAATTGAATTATTGCTTCAATCATTGATAATTCCCTTAGTTTCAACTTACAGGTGTCCCTTATCTTATTCCCTTAAAAACCAATTTAATTCAATGCAGCAAGTCGGAAACGAAATACGGCAGAAACAAAATATGCTCTGTGTGTACGTATATATATTAGCTTTATTGTACGTCTGTTGCACGTGTGTAGACGTTTCAAATTCTTTCATATTAGTTCATCCGTAATTTAAATATTTAACTGTCATTATAATTTTATTCAATGAGAATCAAAGCGTAAAATATTAGGAATTTTACAGAATTCAAATAAGGAAAGATTTAATAACTAATTTTTTAGTTGATTTGAAATTCCTAATATTAAAAAATAATTAAATTATAATTATAATTTTGTCGAATGTAAAATTTATTTTTTAAAGGGTAAAAAAGGTGATCGACATTTCGATATGAGTTTTAAGCTTCTTCTTTTTCATTTATGTAATAAGTTCGAAATGTAAAATAGTTACTCATGTTTAAATATTTTAATTTATTTTTTTTCACAAACACGCGTACGATATCTATGAAATATAACCCTTGCGGCATAATTAACGTCACCCAATAAATCATGAAAATTAAAAAAAAAAATTATACTTTTCTTGGTGGCTGAACCATACACTAGTAGACACGTACTGATATGAATTCAGATAAGCATACAGTGATAACATGTCTATCATCTAGGTGGGGTCAGATAAAAGCGGGGCCCACTTTTGGTTGTGGGACCCACTATCTTCATAGTCGGCGTCCGATCAGTGATTACTTGCTGAGCTGTTAAACTACGACTCAGTCCCCGAATACTGCCAAAAAATTACTTTTTGCAATTTTAGCCACATTACATTAATAGACCCCACAGGTCATAATCTTTTTTTTTTTTCAAACGAAAATTCTCTTACATTGGAAAATCAATATTTTGAGATGTGTGGATGTGCTAATTCTTTTAGTTGACAATATACTCCCTCCATTTCAATTTATGTGAACTTATTTGACTGTGTACGAAATTTAAGAAAAAAATAAGACTTTTGAAATTTGTGGTCCTAAACAAGTCCAAATAAGCCCCAGAGTATTTGTGTGGTTATAAAAGTTTCTCATTAAGAATAGCGTTATAATTTTAAGCTAAATTGTTATTAAATTTAGAAATGGTTCATTCTTTTTGGAATGGACCAAAAAAAAATAGGTTAAGATAAACATGAACGGAGGGAGTACTAACTTTTACGGCTGGCTACAACTCGAAACTTGGGAAGAGATTAGTTCACATCTTTAAAACTTTAAGACAAGATGACAAAGACAACAAAGTGGCAGGATGCAGTTTTTGGTAATGGATTCATTCAAATGTAATATTTACAAATGAATCAATGTTAGGAACCAACCCAACAACAATAATAATATATTTAGTGTGCAGGGACGAAACCATATTTTGCTAAGGGTTGTCATTTGTCCACTTTTTGTCGATTATGAAAAAATATATTATATATATAAGTAAAATATTATATTTTAGATTCATATAACATATATTGAATATTTATTCTTTAAAAATTTTATAGTTATTTCAAGTCTGAACAATCTAAGAAAAATTTCTGACTTCTCCAATGTCAGTGAGATTTCACAAGTGGGGTTAGGAGATGGTGAGCAACCTTCACTTCCAACCAAGAGGTTGTGAGTTCGAGTCTCCCCAAGAGCAAGGTGGGAAGTTCTTGGAGGGAAGGATGTCGATGGTCTATTTGGAATCAGCCTCTGTGAGCACGTGATTTTTACCTCACAACAATTACTCCAAAAGAAATCAAAAAATAAAATAATTTTTCATTACATACAATTTTTGAGAATTTTTTGTGTTATTTTATTAATTATTTGCATTTTGTGCGCGCGTGTTTGTTTTTTCTTAATTAATAAAAAATACAAAAAAATAATATATGTGCATGTGCATTTAGTAATTAATTTTGTGTTTTTAGAATTAATTAGTCATATAAAAGAAAAATACAAAAAAAAATACCCTTAGGATTTAATTTTATAATTTGTGGTTTAAAACTTAAATCATAATTTATTTGGTAATAATCGGAAAATCATAAAAATAGGCATTTTGTATTTTTTGTGTTTAACTGTGATTTTTGTACTTAACCCAATATTATTTAAGTTAATTTGGCTTTTTATAAGTTAGAATAGGATTTAATTTATTTCGACCTGAGTGGTCCTGCTTGTATAAACATTGCCAAAATATATATTTCATAAATCATTGGCAAATGCATTTTATTTTCAAAGTTGTTGTTGAAATCAGAAACCCACCTGAAGAGAGGAATACATTTCAAATAAAGTGAGTAAAGCAAAGGATAGTTCCCCAGCATAAATTCAAGATCAACAATCAAAAGGGAGGCAACAGTGTTCTGAAGAAGGCAGTTCAGGCTTCGAAGAAAAATAATTCGAAGCTCACACGAAGGAAGTAAGCAGTCCAAGTTCGGTAATCAAGAGAAGCCGACGAGTAATGAAGAAACATCAGAGGAAGCAAGTCAACAAGAAAACAAGGCGACAAGAGCAAGCCTGAGGATCTAGATAAGATTTTGTAATTCATAGACGAGTTTAGTCTAGCTTCTTATTTTCTGTTTAACACGGTGTAATAAGGAGGTCGGTAAGCAGTAACAGCAAAAGCACAGTTCCACGGTAGTCCCACCTACCAAAACTTCCCGAACTACATTGACCTGATTCTCTTTTAGACAGGGATATGTAGGAAACCTTTTGAAGCAAAGGTTCGGTCAAATCCTTTCAAAAAAGATGCTTCACATGGAGTGCTCAAACAGGCAAAAATCGCTCGTATCCGCTCACTTTATCTTTACACGAAAACTCTTCGTGTTTCCGGGCAAAGAGGGGCAGCTGTGAGCACGTAATTTTTACCTCACAACAATTACTCCAAAAGAAATCAAAAAATAAAATAAATTTTCTTTACATGCAATTTTTGAGAATTTTTTGTGTTATTTTATTAATTATTTGCATTTTGTGCGCGCGTGTTTTTTTTTCTTAATTAATGAAAAATACAAAAAAATAATATATGTGCATGTGCATTTAGTAATTAATTTTGCATTTTTAGAATTAATTAGTCATATAAAAGAAAAATACAAAAAAAAATACCCTTAGGATTTAATTTTATAATTTGTGGGTTAAAACTTAAATCATAATTTATTTGGCAATAATCGAAAAATCATAAAAATAGGCATTTTGTATTTTTTGTGTTTAACTGTGATTTTTGTACTTAACCTAATATTATTTAAGTTAATTTGGCTTTTTATAAGTTAGAATAGGATTTTAGGTTTTTTAATTTCGAAAATTAGTTTGAAAAAGAAAAAGAAAAAGAAACAAATTAAAAGAAGAGAAGGAAATCGGACCAGGCCCAATAATCATCAGCCCAATTCAAACATCCCTTTACCCGGTCCAATTGGCCCAAGCCTCACAGACGTCCCAAACGACGTCGTTCTGTCATGCCCCATCCTGACCGTTGATCTCACTTGATCAACGTTCCAGATCCTCCAACCCTCACCCACATCCATTATCCGACCCTGACCCGTTACTAAACCGGACCGCCCCAGCCGTTGGATCCCATCATCCAATGGCCCAGATTAAGAGATCATTTTTTAATATGTCAAAGACCCCCCCAAACCCCTTTACCCGTCTCATTTCCAAACACCAGCCCCCACCCCCTCGTCTCTTTCAGAGACGAACCAAACGACCTCTGAACCCTAAGCCCCGCCCATCCATCCCCTCACCGTAAACTCGGCAGCAACCACTCCGAATCTGACCAAAATAACACACCTGAACCGCCGAAGCACCCTCTTTCCAAAACCCTGAACCTTATTCTTCGAATCCTCGTAGAACCCTTCGAATATTGGATCAAAGATGAACCCTAAAATCCCAAAAATGGGCGAGTGGGGGTTATTGTGAACGGATTAGGTCCATTTGGACTTTATTCTTGTGTTTTGCTAAAACAAAACACACGAATAATGTCTGAATGGACCAAAATTGGAGAGATGTGGAAAATTCAAGTTTGTTCTTGCTTAGATCGATTTCAGGTAATTCTGTTTCCATTTTTCTTGTTTATTTTTAGTCGTTTGATGTCATCTTGTTCTCCTACTACCCTTTCTTTTGATTTCTTTTTCTTCACAGTTTCGTCGGTTCAGCCTGTATAATTAGGTCGATTGTTTGGTTGTTCGTATACGGTTATCCTCTATGAATCAATTGTATGTTAGTTAATCCGTTACGGATTGGATACGAATGTTAATCGATAGTTAAAACTTTGTTGATTTTGATTTTTAGTTTGTGTTGAAATTTCTGTTTTCATTTTTGTTTGAGAATTTTATTTGCTTTGCTGATTGCTCGACTCACTAGTTAAGCTCACTGTTAATTGATTTTGTTTGGGTTTGTTTAATCCTAATGTGCTTATTGCTGAGTTTAATGGATAATTGGATAGTTTTGAGTTTAAGATTACATCTTAGTTGAGTTTACATTTAGAACTTAGGTTGGTTATAGCTGCATTTCTAATGAAGTTTTCGAGGGTAAGTTGGAATTTGAGAATTTGAAAGTGGCCTAGTGAGTGATCTGTCAGGTGATACTAGTGGACTTTTAAGTTAATACACCCTTAAAGTCAGGAAACAGAAATCACATGGGCACCATTTTACAAAGCTTGAAAGAATTGAATAGAAAAACAGGCTGCCCATACACCTTTGATTAAAAAACTTAAAAGGAAATACAACTGAACCATGCCTAGTACCTTTAAGTTTGAAAATCATAAGCAAGAGGGTTGAATGATAACATTTCAAAAGGGAACACAGGGGGAGGGAATAAACAGGCTGAAAAGTGAAAACTTTGTATAAAAAATGGTTCAATACTAGTCTTTAAAGAGACACACATTCTGCCATACGGGGGGGCGGGGGGGATTCAGAGATCAAGAAAGAAAAATACTGCTCCATTAGAGTTCGACCCTGAATTTTAAGTTGTTCTTCAATCACAATACAAATTTCAAATCCTTTGAATGAAAATGACTTGATTTCGTGTTGGAAATCTTTAGGTTCAGGCTGTGTTGAAGGGGAGTCATTGTTTCAGTGAGATTCATTGAGGTTTTTCTAAGCTTTCTTATTCCTGAAACATCTTGAGTGTGTTTCTGGTTTGGTATTGTTGTTTGCTGTTCGATTTTACAATTGTTTCTGGACTGTGGTCGAGTACTAATTCTGGTTTAAAATTGGTGCTGAGTTGTTCTGAATTCTATTACTGTTGTTGCTATTCATCTGCTCATGATGACTTCTGTTTCCTCTTGCTGTGATTTAAATCCCGGTATTACCTTCATATCATGAATAAGAATTGAGCTTCTAGCTGAACTGTGATAGTGTCTTTGAATTCAAGTTGAAGAAGTGATCAATGCTGGCATTATGTTAGTTGTTAGCTGTGTAGTTTTACTTTTGTTCGATGTGCATTTTCTTTTAGCTTTTTCAAGATGGTCGTTTAAATCACTTGTTCTATTTTCAGTATTGGATTGGAGTTATCAAACGTAATTATTTCAGGGACTGTTTGAGACCTTAATTGTATTATTTGAGGTCGTTGAACCTGTCTTACTGCGGATCTAGAAAGGGATTTGTGTATATTCAATTGGCCAATGAACAATATGCCTGAAAAATAACATTTCTTAGCTTCAGACTGATTTGTAAGTTCGGATAGCAATACTCTTCCTCTATTCTCTATTTTGTTTTTCTTTCTAAGCTTAAATGTTGGTTGGAAGCTAAAGTCCTACTAGTAGTTAAATCTGCTAGTCGAATGCAAGTCTTATTTGAAGATTGGAGAGTTGTTAGAGTTAATAACATTTATTTTTTTTTTACTCGTCATTTTAACTTTGAAAGATTAGGACGTGTTTAATCGAGAAAGTTGATGACTAAGTTCTGGGATCAAAGCTTCATGATTGCCATTTTAATTGGTGAAAAATAAGTAGCAAGTTGATGACTAAGTTCTGGGATCAAAGCTTCATGATTGCCATTTTTAATTTGTGAAAATATGCTGACATTTGGTATAAGCATGTGCATTTGTTTAAAAATGAAGTTGCTTTATTTAATCTGATGCATAACAGTATTGTTCCATTAGTACAAAAATTAATTTTCATCTATGATTGCGTTGATGTAAGTGCTTATGTATATTTAAAAAAAAAATTGAAAGAAAGTTGGATAATCATGATGGTGTGGTGTCAAAGTTTTACGAATTGGTTTCTGTTTCTTTATGTTCATCATTCTACTGTTGTTTGGTTTCATTTTAAATTTCCTTTAGTTAATTATTGACCTTGTCTTGTTCGTGCTCACCATGAGTCCCATCTCATGTTCGAACATCTTTATAATGTCATGTCACTAATAGAATTGAATTAGGGTCCTTTAGAGACAATACATAATAGAAATTCATAGTTGCTTTAGATTCGCCCTTTAGTTAATAAAATGAGTTGAGCCTCACTAAAATAAAAAAAATACATAAATTGCAGGGCCCTCTATAATTGGTTGTATAAAAATGCTTAGAATTCGGGATGGTCCGTTTAGCAAACTTCACGGCCTTCCACAAATAATAACGCGTTAGACTCTTTAGGCGCGTATTTAATTAACATTACCTCCCTAAACTCGGGTGTACATTTATGTGACCCAAATCCAAATCTCAACGAAGTCGAAATATGTCGATAATCACGGGTACATTGATTGTGACGTGGTTCGAGATACATTTCCATGACGTTGCAATTCTTTGAAAAAATAATGAATGAGACGAGCCTCGACAAACAAAAATACTTAAGCCGCGGGGCCCTCTATATGTGTTTGTAAAATTACTTAGATTTCAGGATGGGCCGTTTACCAAAATTTTACGGCCTTACCCCAAATAATGATACGTTAGTCGCTTTAGGCGCGCCTTAAATAATTTACTTTCTTAAACTTGGGTGCACATTAATGTGACCCAAATTCAAATCTCAACGGAGTGAATGTGTCGATAACCACGGGTACATTGATGTGACGTGGTTCGAGATACGTTTTTACAACGTTGCAATTCTTTGTTAAAATAATAATAATAATATTAAAAGCGGTAAAAGGTTACAATTTGTACATAGGTTAAAGCATGTTATAAAATCAGATAATTAAGCCGAATACAACAGTTGAGCGACCGTGCTAGAACCACGGAACTCGAAAATGCCTAACACCTTCTCCCGGGTTAACAGAATTCCTTATCCGGATTTCTGGTTCGCGGACTGTAATATAGAGTCAATATTTTCCTCGATTCAGGATTCAAACCGGTGGCGTGGGATACCATAAATCTCCCAAGTGGAGACTTTGAATCTCTTAATAAACGAACCCGTTTCGATTGTCCTTTAATTGGAAAAACTCCCTTTACCACGCCCTTCAAGGGGTGCGATAGCGCCAAAAGGAGGTGTGACAGCCTCTCTACTCTATGGTTGGGGTAAGGTCTGCGTATACGCTGCCCTCCCCAGACCCCACTAAGTGAGATTATACTGCGTTGTTATTGTTATTTAAAAATGATAGAGTACGCGCAAACCTTACTTCTATCTTGTCTGAGATATAAATGATGTTTCGGATAGATAACGACTCAAGAGTAAGATGAAAATACTGAAGAAATGAAGAAAAGAAAAGCATTCGCTGAAAAATAGTAAATATAATCAAAGTGGATGATACAATAGTAATAATTCAATTAAAGAATACGAACCAACTCATCAAATCTAAATTATGAATTTCCTCTGACGTATCATTAAATAATAGGCTTGGGTATTTGTAATGCCGTAGTTTAATTATATATATATATATATATATATATATATTCTCTTTCTCTTTAATCAAGCTAGCATGAGTGTCAGTTTCAGTCGTTGTTATTACCATAAACCTCTAATTTTGGTTAACGGATATAGCTTTCAAATAATCGAATTAGGGAAAATGAAAGGCAAATACCGAGTCAAATTCTCCGTAAGGATGAGGATTCGGGACAACTTGCTATAGAAATAGGAGAGTCGTGTGTTTTATAAACTTCTAAAGCAAACATTGGGATAGAGTTGTAGACTTAGGGGTGGCAAACGGGCGGGTCGTGGATATGGACGGGTCAAAGCGGGTAATTAAAAAAAGTAAATAAATTATCCGATCCGTATTTGAGACGGATAGAAACGAATTTATCTGGCGATAATATGAATATTATCCATGGCTTCTTAAATATGATCACTTATGAGAGAATTCATTTTCTTCCAAACTTGAGGAACTCCAATTTAATGTTTTACAAATATAAAAGTTAAACACATTAGTTATACAGTTGGTTAACCATTTTCTAAGTGGATACTATGGTTCTTTATCCATATTCAACCCGTTTTTAAAAGGATCATTATCCAATCCATTTTTTATGGATAATATGGGTGGATAATTGTTTCTTTTAACCATTTTGTCACCCCTATATAAAGTAATCAAACTATTTTTTCACATAAGTGTCTTACATTAAGCCTTGTCTTCGTTTAACGGTTTCTGTTAACCATTTTGTCAACCCTATATAAAGTAATCAAACTATTTTTTCACATAAGTTACATTAAGCCTTGTCTTCATTCTTTTTTTATTCTCATTTGTTGTTCAACACCCGTTTTAAAACTTTTTGTTTGAACTTGCGTAAGAAAATATTATTTTGGAGGTAAAATTCTTCATAGTAGAAGCAACTTTATTATTGAAGCTTGAAATCGAGACCTCGGTTAAGGATGAAGGGAACTGTTTACTTCATCACAACCATCGGAAGAATTACTAGTTAACTTTTGTTTCTCAATCTTTTACCTAAGTTAAAATATGCCTACGATATTCAAGGATTTTTATATGCTAGTTAGTCAAAATTATACGTTTAATTAGTTAAATAATTGGTGCTTGAAGAAAGAATAAACAGGAAACAACACAGAAGTTTTTTTTTTTTCTCTTATTTCGATTTGAAGTTCACTAGTTCAACTAATTGGATACGCATTGAGTAGTCTTACAAAAGCATAAATTTTTTAACCATCTCGTCATATCCCTCGATGGTAACAAAACAAGGAAGAAATTCTAACCATCTAATCCCTATCACTCGAAAACTTTTTCCTTTTTGGTTAACATAGGGTCGAGAATTACGAGGTCTCATATTCATACTTTGATGCTGGTAAAAACACACGAGGTGATTTTTTTCATATGTTCAAGCCTCGCTTGAAATAATTAGGGATATTATCATTTTTAACCCCCGTAAGAAACTATTTACGTTTGGTATCCAAATAAGTATATAAAATTTATATAGTTTTAGTATATTACACACAATTATATACAAAAAATGTATTAAAAAAATTATGCATTTTTCGGTTATTATTTTTACAGCAGCTATATAGTATTTTTTTTCCTCCAAAAAATTACTTACTATCAATGAAATTAATCGACGCACGCATAAACTAATTTGAATACTACAAATACATAATTGGACCCAAACAAGGTCACTTTTGTCACTTGGACACCTAAACATAGAGTTATTCCTATCAGACCCTTCGACTTAATCACATATGTGCCAATTAGATACTTTGTAATGACATGATTGAGTGTGGGGATTGAATGACGCGTGAAAATGAGAAAAATGCTATTGATTATTATTATATTCTAATATATTATTCCTATTAAAACTATCTTTTACCCTACATTCTATTTCTCTTCTTCTTCGTGTAAACCCATCATTTTTTCTCTTAATTTTTTTTAAAAGAAAGTTTAGTATACATGGATTTGATTATTCTCATTTGGCACGCTTGTTCTCTTTACTGAGTCATACCATGAAAGTCTGGGAGAGAGTGGTAGAGATGAGAGTGCGAAGGACG
>MU671135.1:17661-31621 GCA_026770625.1 Nicotiana glauca | reverse complement strand
CCCCCAATACATATTGGGGGGGGGGGGGGGGGCATATTACACGCTTTATCACTCAAATTAAGCATAAGGCTTAACAAATTAAGCACAAGACATAGTACTAAACACATAATTACAATGACCAGCAGGGTCATAAACAAACACATGTATATTGAAGATCTTACAAGAACACTACCAGCTAATTGAATTCCTTGACTGCTTAACTTTGGAATTATAAGAAGTCTCTATCTCCTCCTGCATGGTTATGAGCGATATCAGTTTCCCCACCAATGAGTTAATGTTAAAAATCGATGGCAGTTAGAGAAAAATTACATGCTTAAAATAGATTATTAGTTGCTCACAATTTCTGAACGAGTATGATAAACTACTATTGAAAGGACAGGCATGGCAAGATAAATGCAAGGATGATTTATTTCAAATTGTTGAGATGTACCTTGCAAGACTTATGCAGAAGATCCAAGAAGTGTTCCTTAAAGTATTTAACACATTGTACAAAAGATGTTCCATCCCATTCTGCGACAAAGTGAACACCAAAGAGTAAAACCATAAATTTCGTGGCAAGAGAACCAAGTTAAATATAGGGACACAATTACAAAGAGGCTCAACGTTTAGATAGTAAATAGTCCGGCTAGAGTAAAATTCACAAGTTATGATAGCTGATTGATCAATGCTTTAGTTTAATGGAATATCAGCTAAGAACCACAAGTAAATCATTGCTATTTCTGACACCACTTGATGGAAAGAACAAAAGAGATCAGAAATAATTATCTAAAAAATATAAGTAAAAAAGAAGAGAAAGAATTCAGCATACTATTGTTCCCTTCTTCCTTACCATTGTCCCCTTCTGCTATAAAACCTCCAGCATTAAGATCTCCAATAAGCTACAATACAGTCAAATTAGTATCAATAAAAGGAAAAAAGAAAGTATCTGGAATAAGAAAAGTGCCACCGCGTACTTCAAATTATTTGATAATATACTGTCAAATTTTACAACTTCTGGAGGCAAAAGGATGAAAATAATGATATGATTAACTTATCTCATAGGTGCACTAACCATGCTATAACTGAATAATGGATAGGATCGTTAACAGCATTACACTTACTATACAGGAACTGGAAAAGAATAACAGTCTGGTCTCAACTATAAGGGTAGAAATTCATTTGACCAGGTTCAGTACCTTTTGCCGTACTACAACTAGCCTTGACTAATTGAACATCTGAAAGTATGCCACAATCAGGCGAGGTAGCAAAGCAGTAGTTGGATCATGAGGAAACCATTTGCTTCCGAATGGAACACTTCATTATGGAAGACTTGGCAAGGGACAAGCTTAACTACTGTGCTTTTGAAAAATTAAGTTTGATCATCCATGATGATAGGAAATTTTTCTATATGGTCTTCCAAATGACATTAAAACCTTAATTTTACTTCTCATATAGTAGCATATTGTACAAGAATCAACAATTGAAATTATCAATGATATCTTGAAAATGCTAAAAGACAAACTATTCAAGGATCGTTTACCTTGGAAAGGGTTGGAACAGCAGTAGGATCAAGCTCGTCACACTTATTGGGATCAATAGGAATACAAACGCGGCCTAACAAAAAGAAGCATATAGATTCTGTTAAAATGTAAATATCAGAGACGAAAAATAGCCAATGATAAGAAACTGTAATGATTCAAGTGTCTTGTCTTGAAGGTGCTTTGAGGTTCAAGCACATAAGTTGCATACCTGTTTTAGGGTGCACACAGAAAGGAGCTTTTAATAAGTGATTCATGTGCTTTGATACCTGAGAGGTAAAAGCAGCAAATCTTCAGTTTGAATTTATGCCGTAAAACATCAAAGAAATATAATCAAGTCCCATTTTATTTGTTGCTCTACAAGCATGTTATCCCCATGTGTTATACAAAAGATTTAAATGTTCATACTCCATATAAGCAGAACTGAGGTCCCAAAAAGGGGAGGAAACTGTAAATAACACAAACCTCCATATCAAGTCTTGGATAGGTAAAAGAAAACACAATCTCTTCGATGCATCTGCGATGACCCTGGCCCTGAAATGCAAAACAGAACCATGGATAACAGAAACAGATGAAGCACTTCATTATAAACTTGACGTACAAGCAATGAAAAGCCCCAACCAGATAGTAGAAGAGCGAGAAATACATCCACAACTTTTTCCTAATTACCAAAACAATACCATGGCTCACCCAATTGGTGAAGGAACATGATAGATCTTGGATAATGGAACAATGACACACAGCAAAAGAATCTCAATGCTCTCAAGACTAATAATTAGAACAACCTTGCGTTGTGCAATTAAAAAGACAGTGAAAAATATTAACCTCCCGTCTCCTGAAGTACTGGTCAGTATAAGATTTCTACCTTTTTACTAGATAACAGATGTTTTAGTTGTTCCCAACGAACAACATTAATATCTTCTTTTGAGCGCTTGTTAGACAGCCACTTTCCCCGGAGCTCAGATGTAATAGCTGCAAAATCACCTCAACTTCACAAAAGCACGACGAAATGAAAGAGATTAAAATTTAAAACAAGTAATGAAAGGTGTAAACTTGCATACATTCGTCAGGTATCATTTCCAGTATCTTCTCAAACCTCTCCTCATTCAGGAACAAATTTTGACTTGATAGAAGTCTTTTCTCAAAGTAACCTTGTAAGACATCAGTATATGATCTCCTGCAAAGGTTGAATACAACTCAGAAAAGATCCTAAACCGAAATGAAAAGGAACTAAATGGAGAAAACCTTACGCGAGGAAAGGATGAAGTGCAGGACCCACTAGAGAAACCTTTTTATTGCTATTCTCATTGCCCTGAATGATAAACAAAACATTTTTTCTGTTACAACCTAGAGCCATCATAGTCTCTGATAGCAATAACAACAATAACAACTACCCAGTATAGTCCCACAAAGTGGGGTATGGGGAGGGTAATACGTACACAGCCCTTACCCATACCCGAAAGGGCAGAGAGGCTGTTTCCAATCGACCCTCGGCGAAAAAGAGAAAGAAAAAGAAAAGGAAAAAGAAAAACAAAAGAGCATTAGTGACTCCAGCAGAAATCGCATAAATAATTATCTAAACATAAAAACCATAAATTAGTCTCTGATAGCATGCATGTAAAAACATCCTCAAATACCTTGTAGACACGAAAATAATCAGCAATTGCAGCCCGTTGTTCATTGTTTAACCTGATTGTCATGATGGTTATAAGAACAATATAAAACCAGTAAAATATCAAGACAATAACTATATCAATAAATACTAGAGCAAACAGCAGTTGTAATACACTTCTGGTTATAATTGT
Source organism: Nicotiana glauca (assembly GCA_026770625.1). Classification (NCBI taxonomy): domain Eukaryota; kingdom Viridiplantae; phylum Streptophyta; class Magnoliopsida; order Solanales; family Solanaceae; genus Nicotiana; species Nicotiana glauca. Next base: position 28,299 of record MU671135.1, on the reverse strand, counting down.
AGCAGTACCTTCTTGCTTTCCCATCACAAACCCAACAATGGACACCACGCCTACCACTGTATACCCACAGAATGTGACTAAACCCAAAGTCATCTGTTATTCAACATTCATTTGCAGACGTGCCCGGTTAAGCAAATCAAAGGTACAAAATGGTTCCTTGGGCAAATGACCAGCTTATTTTTTCATATCATACAGACTTTACCTCTGAGAGAAGTATCAATGACCTTGATAGCAACTGTCATTAGTGGCCAGCACTCCAAACAAACATCAGCTCCTGAACAGCAATATCTAACATCATCATAATCGGAAATATCCTGCAGTAAAATATGTATTCGACAAAATTTTAGCTGAGACATGAATTGGTGTCTTTTCTGCAGATAATTTGATACTTCAAGTTTGAATACAACAACAACAACCCAGTGAGTGTAGAGTGTATGCAGACCTTACCCCTACCCGAAGGGTAGAGAGAGAAGTTGTTTCCGAAAGACCCTCGGCTCAAGAAAATGAAAAGAGACAAGAGAGACAAGAGCTTACAATATCAAACACAAGCTCTCTTTCCACAGGCGTGAATATATTATCACCACCTTGTGAATAGGCATGCCTTTTTGAGGGCTGCAACACGGAAAAGAACAATTCCAAGTGTTAATAAATAAAAAAGTTAGAATATATCTATCCTGCTGAAACAACTTAATGATTCACAAAAACAAACTCATCTTCCCCGAGAAGTAAGAATACAGAGAAATTGGTGCTACTTAGGCTATGAAGAAGCATTAGAATGCAAGTAAGCATATCAATAACTTAATGTATAGCTGTTTAAGTGTTTCAGCTAAAAGAAACTCCATTTTTCTTTTGAAGTGAACTAACATGCAGTTATAGTAGGAAAAACAACCTTTTGTTAGAACCTCTGCCACATAAAAGCAAAAAATTCAGCAGATTCACTAAAAGTAGTTTTTTCCTGAATCCTTTTGTACATAGGTACTAAAATGAAGCATCATGCAGGGAGAAAGACAATAACAGAGATCTTACATCCACGCTGTAGACAGGTCCAATGTCTATTTTAAAAGGACACTTCTCTTTGATAGCATTTTCCAGCTCAGATGCAGTATTAAATGATTGAAATCGCAAGTAAATATCATTATCCAATGTGAATGAAAACTCCCTCCGACCAGAGTATGAATGATCACAACCTGGATGCTTTCCATCTGGAGGACCCACAATAGCACAATGTTACAGAAGAAATATAACATGAGAAACTCTATCGAGGAACTGCTTTTACCATTGCCATAAGACAGCCACTTGAACATATCAGCACAAGGGAAAAGCTTTCCTGCAACAGAGAAAACTTAGCTTGAGAAATCAATCTATGATTGGCTTTGAAACCAAATAAAAAGTACTGTATAGTGACAGAATTTCTTATGGAAGAGGGATTGAGGAAGGTACAAACTTTGCAACAACATAGCTCTATCACGTCAATTTCAGAATTTTCCAACTCAAAATTGCATTCAAGGCAGAAAAGTTCTCAAAGCATCCTTCAGAATATATTGATAAGTACGATAAGAACACTATTCATTTGATTGTTTTTTAAAACAATCCAATTCAAAAGCTTCAATTTTGAAGAGGTATGTACACAATTCCCAAACAAGCATTCAGGTAGCAACTGTTTGTTTCATCAACATCCATTGAATAACTATCAAGTTCAATTCTGTTAAATGGACATCTGAGAAGTTAGTCACTTTACACTGACATCTCAATCATAAACTAGTCGGAATCGACCAGATGGCTCATCTGTACCCATTCCTCTCTACTCAAGCCCATTTTATTCCAGTAAGAAATCACATGTCCCTCGGTTGGCAAATTAAATTTATCTAAAACAAAAGGTTCTACAGATCTCAAGCTTATCCCTATATGGATGTACAGATGTCTAATCATAGTATCTATTATATGTGACACTGTATATGTGTTAAAAATCCACTAAGGAAGTACAAATTATGGATTTCCAATCCAGTAAATCAAATGAGCAGTGTTACAATTCCGAACTCGAACTCAAAAAGTTAAAATCTCGAATTCGTATCTGTGTACAAATAAACAGGGTTAAAATGCACAAAAACGAATATTTACCGTAATAAGCTTTTAGATGATCGGCGTTAAATCCATCTGGAACGGCATTGTCCTCTCCGTCTATTAACATGTTGTCTCCTCCGTTCTCAACTTCTTCTCTTGTCATTTTCCTACAATTTTTTTATCCAAATTAATAGAAATTGACGCGGCAATGTAAATAAAAAATATTTTACATTTTGTTCAGCAGAGTAAAAGCTAGGGTTTAAAAAATCGATAATAGACAAATGCGAAGCTATAATAAGACTCACGATAAAGTTGAATCACCGGATGGAGGTCGCAGTGGAGACAGCCGGCGGAGGCGGCGATGAAGATCTAGAAGAGAGGAACCTGGAAATGGCGGGAAAAACAAACGCAGACAGGATAATAAAGCATTAGGCTTGGCGGGGAAAAGGTGAATTTATCGAAAATTCTGGGCCGTACGATTTGGTTTGGCCGGACCGCTGGATGCATATATGGGAATTGGACCAGATTTGCGTAGCTGTAAACGGGAGAAGTGTACACAAATAGGAAGGTTTATGGTTCGGTTTGGATCTGTTTTTTCAAAAAAAAAAAAAAAAAAAAATTAAATAAATCGATTTTTCAAATATTAGAATCAAATCAAACCAATTAAGTTGGTTTTTTCTTAATTCGGTTTATGTCGATTTTTCGGTTATTTGTCGGTTTTTTCTTAAATATAAGACATACATTACCAAACACACATTTCGACGACCATATTTTCAACATAGCACAATCAAATCAACTGCCCTTTGAGAAATATATTATTTACCAAGATATCTTGATGATAATTGAATCAAATAGTGATAAATAATTTAATGACTCAATTAAAAATATATTATTTTTAACATGAAATAGATTCTTACACTTAACAAAAGAAAACTATCAGTTAAACTAGAATGTAAAAGTAAAAGTAAAGAAATGTATTAAAAGTGCAAACGATTAATATTTATTATAAAAGTTTTAAGATTTTGTATAAATATACACACACACATATATATATATAGGTATAATAATAAATTTAAAATAGCTACTCCTATATTCGGTTTGGTTCAAATTTTTTTTTTAATTAAAACCAAACCAAATTTGATCGTTTTTTAAATTTCAAAACTAAAACCAAACCAAACCAAAAAGTATCGGTTTTTTTTGCCGGTCTGTTTTGGTTTTCAATTTGGTTCGGGTTTTCGAATTTTTATGAACACCCCTTCACACAAATAGCAGTCTTACTTTTTTATTATACTAAAAATATGTATTTACATTTTGTTGTCTATTTTAGCAAATCAAAAAAATGATAATAAAAAAAAATCTTGTTTTACCCTTATCATTAATTACTCATTTCCAAAATTATTTCTCAAGATTTTTTGAAATGATATCATTTTTAGAGGTTATATGGTAATATATATTGTATTTATTTATTTGTTAAAGGGACGTAAAAGTCCAAAGTAGATAAGTAAAAATAAACGAAAAATTATAAAATAACTGCAAAGTTTTTAAAGTTTAACCCCTTCGCAACTTCAGACTCGAAGGTCATAAGAAGAAAAAGAAATATTGGAAATGTTATAAATAGGGGTACTACAAATAGCTACATGCTAGTATTTATATGTTGGAAACTCAAGAATTTGCAAAGATAGCCCTCATGTTGTCCTGGTATTTAATATTTGTCCAATATTATAAACACACCAATTAACCTTTTCTCTCTTTCGCTCCCCCGCTTCTTCTCTATCCTTTCTTATTTTGGAACTCTTTTCTAAGTGCAATAATAATTTGCAGGGGTAAATTAACTTTGGCTCTAATTTATATTATTATAACAACACGTATACAATGTTGGTTGACAGAAATATTCTTAATATTCTTTGATAAAAACTCATAAAGCTCAACAACTAGAAATAATGCAATCTTTTTTGGAAAGAGGAGTAAAGCAGGTTATGTTTCAGATTGATAATAATAAGAGTCCTAGTCCTGATGGATTTGGGAGTAGATCTTACAAAGCAGCATGGCCAATATTGGGAAGAAATATCACTGCAACAATCCTAGAGTTTTTTCAGCATGGTAACATGCTCAGGCAAATAAATACCACTAACATTGCCTTGATACCTAAAGTGAAAATTCCATAAAATGCAGGCCAATACATGCCTATCTCTTGTTGCAATGTCCTATACAAGTGTATATCAAAAATGATCTGTTCCAGGCTAAAGCCAACAATCAATCATATAGTAGCAGATAATTAGTCAGCTTTTGTACAAGGAAGGTCCATGATGCACAATGTGTTAATATGTCATGACTTACTAAGGCACTACAATAGGAGGACAACTTCTAGATGTTTAATGAAAATAGACCTTAGAAAGGCATATGATATGGTGAGTTGGGAATTTTTTGAAGAAGTACTAAGAGGGTATGGATTTCCAGATAAGTTCATACACTGGATCATGGTATGTATTTCTAATGCAGTGTTCACAGTTTAAGTTAATGGTGAAGGACATGGTTACTTTGCTAGAAAGAGAGGGTTGAGGCAAGGAGATTCAATCTCTCCATTGCTATTTGTTCTTGTAATGGAGTACCTGTCTAGAACTTTAAGGACAATCAGTAGACTACTTGATTTCAGGTTCCATCCAATGTGTAAAGGGATCAAGCTGACACATCTCATATTTGCTAATGATTTGATGATATTCTGAAAGGAAAATACCAGTTCAGTAAACAGAGCAATGAAAGCCCTTGATCACTTCAGTAAGGTATCTGGTTTGATAGAAAATATGGAAAAATCAAGCATTTTTGTAGTTGGTATTGGAGATGATTTCAAAGACCAACTGTTGAAAAGAACAGGCTTCACTGCTGGGACAATACCTATCAAATACTTGGGGCTGCCTCTATCCCCTAGGAAATGGAACAACATGGATTGTCAAATGTTGATTGGGAAGATCACTCACAGAATTAATGGTACATATTTTAAGCAATTGTCATATGCTGGAAGGCTTCAAATAGTTAATGTTGTATTATTCTCTATACATAACTTCTGGGGAAATATTTTGTATTTTACCACAAAGTGTGGTGAAAGGAGTTGATAAGTTGTGTAGGGAGTATCTATGGGGGAATAAGGAGGCACAGAAGAAAGTGGCTCTGGTAGCATGGGATAAGGTGTGTTGTCCAAAGAACTTGGGGGGTCTAAATATCAAAGGTTGCAAGGAATGGAATATAGCTTCAGTAGGTAAACTAATATGGCAGCTGGTTGTGAATAAGGAATCCCTATAGGTAAGGTGGGAATTAAGGGCGAGCATCGGTCGGTTCGGTTCGGTTATGAATATTATCGATTTAGCATATCAGTTATCGGTTTACAAATTTGATAGACCGATAACCAAACCGATAATATATTAGCTATCAATTATCGATCATTATCGGTTCGGTTATCGGTTTACACGATAAGATAACTCAATCTAGAGTTAAGCAAAAAAAGAGAAGATAATTCACTGGAGTTAAGCAAAAAATAGAAGAATTCACATATAGTATACTACCCATTTTTCGTTCTGTCCAGTGGCCCCAACTGGAATAATACTAATTCTTCAACAACGGTGGTCCAAATATATTAATAATAATAATAACACAAAGTAGTAGTAATTTCCCTTTAAAATTAACAAGTCCAAACATATAGTACTAACAGTTCAAATTCAAGTTAACAAGACAATAACTACACAATACTTATAGGCTTCATTAAAAAATCAATGGATAAATACTTATCAAATTGCAACAATTCCCTCAAAATGTTCAAGGCATTAACCCTCCTCTGATATGATAACGACAATAGTTTATTTATAATTTTTATTTCACACAATACATGTACTTCCACAAGCGTTGAACCCCTCAAACAGTCCAAGATAAACTGGATGTTGTTTGTCAAAAGCCTAACTTGAAAAAAGAAACTATAGAGCAATCCCTGTATGAAAATAAATTTTGTTATCGAAATTAAAAGCCTAATGTATAAGACTAAAGACTTACTCTAGGAGTAACTAGTAAGGTCTATGAAGAATGAAGATGAAGCAACTGAAGAGTGCGACTGAGAAAAAATAGGAGAGAATGAACTGAAACCCTAGAATATATATACACACTTTATGGTAAAGTTGTAATTTTATTTCTTATTGGGTTATCAATTAACCCATTAACAACATTGACAAACCGAGGCCTAAACCGATAATCCAGTAGTGAAAAAATTCTAAATCATTACCGAATCATTAATCCAATAACTCAATACCGATAACTCAATAAACAATTAACGGTTTGGGTTATTAATTTTACCTGATATATGCCCAGCCCTACAAGGGGTATATATGAAAATTGATCATGACATATGGGCTCATACACCTCCAATAGATAGTAGCTGGTATTGGAGAAATCTAAACTCAACTAAAGAACTGATGAAGGAATGGTACTCCCAGGGTAGATATACATTAACTTCATAAGGGAGTTATTCAATTACTCAAAGCTATCTTGCAATACTTGGTCAACAACAGAAGATGAAGATTGCAGATTTAATATGGACAGTTGTAGCACAACCCAAATACGGGTTTATTGGTTGGCTTGCAATAATTGGGAGGCTGCTAACTAAGGACAGGATGATTTGAATGCAATTATAGGTTGAAGACATTAACTGTAATTTGTGTAATGAGGACACGCTGAAATCACAGGACCATCTATTTGTTAAATATAGTTGGATCAATGCAGTAAGGCAAGAGTCAAATTTGTGGCTTGGGCAGACGATGCAAACTACAGGAATCAAGCAAATGCTGGAATAGATCAAAAGGAAGCATTGGAAGCAATTCAAAAAGGAAGCGATAACTGCAGTGAACGTAGCAGTGATATACCATACATAGAGAGTTAGGAACGTTAAAATTTTTCAGGGAAGAACTGTAAATAGAGCAGAGGTAGTTACACAAATTAAGAGAGAAATGATAGAAAGGATAGATTTACTTAAGCAGTCAAAGAAAGCTCAAAAATGTAAAATTTTAGTTAGACAAATTACGTGTAATTAGTTGTTTTTCTGTTTGTTGGAGGCCTAAAAGTCTGTAAAAAGATAATTAGATGCTTTATAAGTGTAATTGTTTGATGATCAATGGTAATATTCACATTTTTACAAAAAAAAAAAAAAAAACTCATAAGAAAGGGGCATAACTAGAAATAGTATTTTTACAGATGAAAAGTTATAGTAGAATAAGTAAAAATCATATGTAGCTTCAACTTTAAGAAGAGACGTAATTGAACTCAAATATAGTTTGAAAAAAATAATATATAATTCATATATAGATTAGGGATGTCGAAGTTCCATAACATCTACCAATTAATACCCATTCTCCACTGGGATTGATGTGTCCGGTGTCCCATACGTAGTATTAGTTCTTAAAAACTTTATTATTTTATTCCTTTTAATCTAATTCTCGGTATGGGTGAAAAAAGAATATAGAAAAAGGGAAGAAAATTGGTCTTTCATGATAAAACAAACTCACATGACTGTACGTATGTAACAATTTGTTATAAACTAATTAGTGTTATGATAAATATCACATTATGGTGGATGTCTACTCTTCTTCCATGATCTTCATCTCAAATGCTTAATGGAATATTCAATGACATATTTTGTATGTTCTTTGACAAAATTTTAATTTTATTTCATCAAAAAAACTGACTTTACATTCCCAGATTAATGCTGATCATTAATCTCCAATATCACTAATACAAAGAAAAATTATACCCTACTGTTCTTAATTACATAAACTATACTAAGGAATATTCTTTAACTTTGACAATTCTGCTTGCCATTTGATTCTTTTCCTGCCTTGTATGTGTATATGTATTGTTATTTCTTTACACAGTTCATCTATGCAGTATCTTCCTTTGTTGAATCTCATCGAGTTCTTTTCACGCCAGATGCAATAAATCACTATTGCAAACAATGTTGTGGTCATTTATGCTATGCAATCTTTTTTCTTTGCCATGTTGCATATCCATTGCAGTTCCTGCTGCCATGTTCCTATCTGTCTGGCATTGCCAGTCCATGTCAAAACTCTTTGCCATAGTCTGCTTGTGTCTGGACAACCAAAGTACAGATGCTCAAATGTTTCCACATTTTTTGCACAGAATACACAGTCTGGATGAACTTGAATTCCAAACTTGGCAAGTCTATCTGCAGTTGTTATCCTTTGATGGATAGTCAGCCATAGGCGGAACTTAAACCTAGGTTGGATCTGTGTATGTATATGTATACTCTTCCAGTCTACTTTAGGGAATTGAGGTTGTAGCTGGACATATGCTTTGTGTATCTGAAATCTTCCTTGTCTCACAAAACCATCCAGTGTGCTTATGAGACTGTTCTGAATTAATCTCAGCTTCTGCATTTCCTCCTTTGCCTCTATAATCTTCCTCACCACCCAAGCTGCATTCTTAGGTGTAATAACATCCTCAATAGGTCTGTTCTTTATATAGTAAATGTGAGCTCATTTAATCCACAAAGTATCCTTTTTTATAGCCAATAGCGACAGATGTTTTAATATAGCCGCTTTGTTCCATATCTTCATATTTATCACATTCAAGCCACCAGTCACTTTAGGTTGACAAATTCTATCCCAGGCTAGTAGTGCTTTCCCAGAATACTCTGTTGAGCCAGTCCACAGGAAGGTCCTACATATAGTCTCTATCATCTTCATGATATTCTTTGGCAATAAGAAGATTTGAGCCCAATATGTTTGAACACCAAATAACATTGATTTTATGAGTTGGACTCTCCCTTAGTATGAAAGCATCCTAGTTGTCCAGCATCTAACTCTCTCTATAATCTTCTCAATCAGAGGCAAACATTGATGGATGTTCAGTTTTCTTGCTGACAGTGGAACTCCCAGATATTTAAAAGGTATACAACCTTTTTCATATCCATTACATTCAATCAGTCGGTCCTTTATATGCTGTGCAACTCCAACAATATAAATAGAACTCTTTTCAGCACTTGCCTGCAACCCTGATGCATTTGAAAATCTCTTAAAGGTCTCCTGCATTTTAGTAACTGGTTGAATTTCACCCCTGCAAAACATTAACAAATCGTCAGCAAAACAAATGTGTGTCACTCCCAACTTCTTGCATTTTAGGTGGAACTTGAAGTCTTTCTGCTTAGCTAGTTGATTCATTTCCCTTTGCAGATACTCCATAGCAATCACAAAGAGGTAAGGAGACATTGGGTCTCCTTACCTTATGACTCTCTTAGCAGGGAAAGGTCTAGTATTTTGTAGACAGCAGTACAACATGCAATAGGTATGTAATCTTTGACAGTTGTAGAAGCAGAAACCTTTGGTATCAATGTTATGGCAGAACAATTCCATGCTTTTTTCATCTGACTTGTTTGAAAGAAGAACATCACATCATCATATACATCTTGTCTCACTTCTTCCCAGTGCCTTTTAAAGAACTCTACTGGAAATCCATCAACTCCAGGGGCTTTCTCATTTGGCATATCTTCCACTGCTTTATCAACCTCTTCACATGTCACTTCTTTTATTAGCTCCTGTTGCTATTTCAATGACAAGCACACTCCTTCTTTGATGAACTTTGTATTGGGACAAGGTTTTATGCGAGTGTCAGTTCCCAAAAGCTGCTGAAAGAAATTGATGAATTATTTTTCTATTGCTTGAGGTTCTGTGACTCTAGCTCCCACATCATTATACACAACAGTAATAGAGTTCTTACTTGCTCTGATTTTTAGGTGTGCATAGAAATATTTGGAGTTTGAGTCCCTATAGTCAATCCATCTCACTCTTGCCTTCTGTTTCAGAATTCTTTCTTCTATTATATTCCATTTATCTAACTCCTGTAAAGTGTGCTTTTCCTTCTCAATCAGCTCCTGATTAAAAGGATGAAGTTTCAAGTTGACCTGAGTATGCTCTAACTGTTGTCTTATTTGACTCAATCTTTTCTCATAGCTTGCCATCTCCTTGTTTAATCCTTTTGCCTCTGCTTTCAGTTTTTGTAACTTCTGCCAAATGGTGTCCATAGGGTCATTTCCCAACTTCTGCTTCCATATTGTCTTCATCATAGACGGAAAATCCTTGTGTTCCATTGTTCCCAAGTATAGCTTGAAAGGCTTGGGGTGAATATTCTTCCTTTTCCATATCTGGACCACTATAGGTGAATGATCTGACACCCCAGGTTCTAGGCAATTAGCTTCCACATGTACATACTCCTTAATCCATTCAAAGTTGCCAAAAGCCCAGTCTATCTTACTATATACCCTGTCATCTGCATGCCGCTTGTTGCACCAAGTATAGAAGCATCCCTTTGTCTTCAATGGGGTCTGTCACACCTCCTTTCGGCTCGCCCCGACCCCGAGGGGTAAAGACGGGCGAACGGGGAGTTTTTCCAATTAAAGTGACAATATTCGAAACGGGATTATTTTGTTTATTTCAGAGTCGCCACTTGGAATAAATTAAAGGTGTCCCAAGTCACCGATTTATTTAAATCCCGAATCGAGGAAATTTCGACTTTCCTAATGAAGTCTGC
>MU671135.1:0-15083 GCA_026770625.1 Nicotiana glauca | reverse complement strand
TTGCTGGATTTGGCCCAGCTTTGAGCTTTTAATTGCTTTCTTCATCATTTGGATCAAATTAAAATTACAAAGATGCTTAGTTAATCCCTAATCACATAATTGGGTTATATAATGCAATATTTTTGTATTTTAAGTTAGTTTAAACAAATAACACGCATACAAAAATGCAAACAAAAACTCACAAAAATCACACACACAACGCAAAACTATTTATTTTGAAATTTTGGGAATAATTCTCACATAAGGCAAAAATCACGTGCTCACAGGGTCAGTTGCATAGAGTCAATACAATCCTTGAATTCTCTCACCTCACTCATAGTGACTGGTTGTCATAACCTATTATCGGTGGTTAGAACATTGTTGAAATCACCACTTATGAGCCAAGGAATTTGAATCTGCCCCCTACCAGTTGCAATTCACACTATAAACTTGTTCTATCTTGTAGCTTGTTTCTAGCATACACTACTGTTAACATTATCTGGTATCCAGTCACTGAATCACTCACTTTTCAATGAATGAATTGTTCATGAACTTGAACAATGTTGACTGAAAGATTGGTCCTCCATAGTACCCAAATTCTACCATTCTCAGACTTTGTCTAATTGTAACAGTACCCCCCAGTCTTTTGCTACCTTATATAGTATATTTTTTGCTTTCATTTCCTTGACTCTAGTTTCCAGACATCCTAGAATGTATATTTTATTCTTTTGCACAAAGTTTTCAATTCTTTCTGCCTATGGGGCTTGTTCATCCCTCTAATGTTCAAACTGCTAATAATCATGGTGGATGTTGTCTAGGGCCTGGACTCAGTCCCCTTCCATCTACAGATGTTTGGCCATAATCCTCCAATACTCTGAATCTATTTGCATTGATAGATTCAACAATCTCACTCAGCTGCTCTACAAAAGAATGTTGTCTTTCAGTGCCATCTTTGTGCATCCTCCTTTTGCATTGATCTGTGTTGGTTTTAGCAGTCTGCTTCTCTTTTTCCACAACTATTGGAGGTCGAATTTCAGTCACCTCCCCATTCTTGTCCTCCTGATCTGTTTGTTCCTTTGGCTTCCATTCCTGAACAATTCTCCTTCTTCTACCTCTATTCCTTATCTTAGGAGCTTTAAATTCAGCATCATCTTCCTTTTTACTTTGATTCCAACATTCAAAAGCATCATGTCCAAAATGCAAACAATCATTGCAGAATTTTGGTTTCCATTCATATATGATTTCCTGCTGCTTTGTACCAATAGGAGTCATGATTTCAATGTTCTCAATCAATGGCTTTGTTATGTCCACTTTCACTAGCACTCTTGCATAGGAGATTTTTTTCAATTCAGCTGTGTATTTGTCTGTATACATAGGCATACCAACAACACTAGCCACTTTACTTAAAGCTTCAGCAATCCAGTATCCATCCGATAAACTAGGAAGGTGAATCCACGGGGGAGTAGTAGTGATACATTTGGGGTCAAAATGGAAATCTCTCTCCCAGTTCTGCAAAATAAATGGCTTGTTATGGTACGTATATGGACCTGCTTGAACAACTAAATCCCTATCCTCTATAGTTTTGAACCTAAACACATAGTAACCATCTTGGTGGCATAGAATTTGGGGTTTAGTAACAAAATCCCAAGCTGTTTCTACATAACTCACCATAGATCTCTCGTACGGTGTCTCCCAGTACATAGCCGATTAGATCATTTTCCCAATAGTCCTTTAGCTCACGCACATCAGATTCCTCTATTTGAATGACTATTTTTCCATCCCTGTGACTTGGTGGAATATATTCTAGCCTCATCCCCATCTGGGAGTTTCGATTCTGCTGTCGAAACTCTTTTGCATGTACGGTCTTCTCCACCTCTTTTCCTGCATTTTTTGCAAGATCTAGATTTGGATTGTGCTTTGAAGAACCAACCTCAACGAATTGTAGTCTTTTCAGACTTGTTGGCTGCTGATCCTTGCATTTTTGAGCTTCCTTTGTTGGATTCACTATGTTACTATTCCATTGATCACTATTCTTTTCATCGACTTCATTTAGCTCACTTTCCTCCTCAATTGTTTGAAATTTAGCTGGTAAGAAACTTCCAAATGTTAATGGAGTGACAGTCTGCATCATCGAGTTCACCGGCATAGTAGCAGCGGTCGCCGGAGTAGTTTGTTTTCGTCGCCTAGCCATCAGTGGTGCACGTTAGCGTGCCTTGGCTTATCGTGCACTAAGAGCATTTTTGTTTAATCTTATAGCTCTACTATTACATATTTTGTATGTTTAATGACATATTCCATGATATATTTTTTCACTTTTTATGCCTATATAAAAGCCTTGTAATAGATAGGAAAATACACACAATTGAAGAAGAAAATCTCTTCCTTCTCTCTATCTTTATTTCTTGTTCATGTTTTACTAATTTTTTTTTTCTTGTTCATGATACTAAATTATTTTTATTTAATAACACGTTATTAGCACGAGTCTCTAACCAATTTTATATATATCTACAAAAAATTTCCTACATCCAGAAAATTTACAATTAGAAGCCATGCATATCATCTCATGGTTAGATGTAAAGAGAAACCACATATGGTAAGTAATGAAACGTAAGAAGGTGTGATTATCGTATACTTGTCATTTCTTTAATATCTTATATGCACACAACTTCGTACTGCACCTATATTGCATAAGCACATATTAATATTACATCTTTTATATCACACGAATGGAATAAAATTTTCGAATTTCTATATGTGAAAATCATAGTAGCAGTTAATTGTTGATATGATGCATGTCATGATAACCAAGAATATGTTATATAAATTATCTTATGCATATTTGTGTGTTAACTATCTTCAATCTGTCATGCCGCTTTTAATATTTTCTTTTACTTTGATGATTATTTTTTCCTTTTTGGATTTTTCCCTTGCATATAGGAAAAAAAATTTAAAAAAAATTGGTCATACTGATTAGAAGCATAAATCATCTTGAAGAAAACAAGAAATACTTCACATCTTTATCTAGGTTGATTAATTACTTCTTTGAAATTTGGAAAACAAACCAACTATTGAGAAAGTATACTTCATAAATTATGATTATATCTTTTGAAAGCAAACAGTGATTAGTATGATTACTAGAAGAGGTATTTTCGAGTATCCATGATTTACTTGATGCTTGCTATTGACTTACCACTTTTAAGTATTTTATATGAATGATGCATAAGCTACAACTGGTAAGTTGTTATCTATAATGTCACTTTTCAAGAAATATAAATGCTGAATTTATGTATTGGTACTATATATGTATTGTTACCTATATGTTGTACTTTTGATGAATTTATTCACTAATTTCTTGGTTGAATTGAGTGAAAGAAAGTCATGGTGTTAAATCAAATCCAATAGGTAGGGTATACCCCGAAAACAACAATATTTTTGAGAGATGCTCAATAAATATTATCACAATGACTTTATGATCCATTTAAACTCTATTAGAATTTAGAAGAAATATTCTAAATACAAACGGTTGTATTTTATATAGATGCTATAAATAATTGATAAAGCTTTCGATGATTTGAGATTGTATACTTATTTAAGAAAACAAATTGGATTTGCAAATATGCAAATTAGTTGTGTACAACTTTCTTGGCATGTGATTGAAATTAAGGCTTGAGAATGAATCTCAATATTGTTTAGCCTATTATGTCACTGATTGAGGGTAAGACATCGGGATCAAGTCCCGATGCTCCATAAAGATAAGAGTTGGGTTTGAGTCCCAATTTATTATGGCCTAACATGCCTTTATATATGTAAGACATTGGGTTTGAGTCTCATTGTACATTATTGCTGATATAATAACGACTAAAGAAAAATAATATATTTTTCATGAAAATGCATGAAGATTGTCCCACTTAATTAGCTCAATTCTTGAAGTGAATATAGTAGCAGTGCATAATAAGTCTAAATGAAGACAAATGGTTAAACAATGAACGTGAGCATTCCAAATAATAATAATCATCACAATAATTATAAAAGGATAACAACAAGGGTTCTTAAAATAAATCCTTCAAAATGTGAAGGCAATGTTTACCATCAAATTGGTATGAAGCACATCGCTAATTATGATCCATTCCTTGTAGAGAATGTGACTTGTAATAAGCATTGAGAATGCAAACTCATTCCTAAAGGTGAAGGTGGTAATATGTGATAAAAGTAATGAATAAAGTCATGCAAGGCATAATTGGATGAACAGTACACAACTCACCTTTGAGGGAGGTTTTATTGAAATAAAGAGAATAAATATTATTGTGTGGCTACATGAGTATGTCATTGGTCGAGTACATGAGGTACACCAAAAATTATTTTGTCATACCTTACAAAGTTATTAAAGGCAAAATTAAAGCAAGAAATAATCTTGCTTATGATGATTTTGACCATGACAGTTTATTATGATATACTTTTCTCCGTGAAGGAGATATTTACCATATGAATGGTATGATAAAAGATCTTGTAGTACAAAAGTTATTAAGAGCTCCGGAAAAACTAATTTGTTACTATCCAGGTGAATACAATTATTCATGACATCGATATTGTAAAGTCTCACAAGAATTTTTTTGAACTTCAAATGTATAAATCAAAGTGGTTGGCATATTGAGACTATAAATGAAAGGAAGATTGAATATCTTCATATTTCTACAGTCATACCGGGTAAATATGACAGGTTACCCGATCTTCTTTCTATTTGTACTACACAAATATAAACATGATGTTGGAATCATATGCCACAAGTAAACTAGAGGTTTACTAAAATAAATATTAGTTGGCATGACAGGTCGACCATCCCGGTTCAATTATGATACAAAAAAATTAATTGAGAATTATATTGGCATATATCAAAGAATAAAAGATTCTTCAAGAATTCTCTTGTGCTGCTTATTCTCATGATATACCAGTTAAGGTTGAAATTGAATCCCTTAATTTTTGGAACGAATAAAAGGTAATAAATATATGGCCCAGTTACCTGCCATGTCGACCGTTTATTATTAAATTTAATAGATGCATCTATTCTATGGTCATATGTGCATTTGTTATCAACTTGTAGCTTGGCTTTTGCAAGATTGCTTGCTCAAATTATTAGACCACAGTTCCAAAATATAAAATATGATGATTTATCTTGATAATACTGGTTTAAACCCGAGTTGGTTTAGCGGAAATTGTATGCCTCCAATTATAGCTAAATCATTGGTTATGAGAACAAAACTCCCAAAAACGAAATTCGGTATGAGGTATATTATTTAATATACAGGACCACTTGTACGCATCTAGCCAAGTTATGAAAAATTCTCCCTATCACAACCGGTTCAGGGTCAGGAACCAAATAATTTCTATATAGAAATATGGATGTGTTATATGATTTAATTATGCCACCACAATGCACAGAGATGAGTTCCCAAAGAAGGTTGGAAAATGTGTTCGTAATCCTAACATTAGGGGAAAAAAATAGACAGATGAGAAATGTCACGACCCCAGTTCACCCTCCATGAACATGCCGTGATGGCACCTAGTTCCTACAACTAGGTAAGCCTAACAATGCGAGAATTTAATATAACTTATGGAATAATTAATTAAAACTGAACATATGTAAAATAATGACTGCATATGAGGCCGCTCGGCCTATACCACCAAAAAGAAATGCGGAAGTCTACAACTCAATCCCAAAACTCGGAAACTTACGGGAACCACATGCTAATAGAAACATAGTACGCAGCTCTAACTCTAAAATATCTAAACAACTGAGAGAAAGGAATAAACTAGATACTAAAGCTGGAACAGAATAGATACTCGCTGGTCTGCGGACGCGGCAGATATACCTCGAAGTCTCTGTATAATTCCTCGCCTCAAGGATAGTGCACCTGAGTAGAGGTACCTGGATAATCTGCACATGAAAAACAAGTGTAGAAGGGCATGAGTACACTACAACGATACTCAGTAAGTGCCAAGCCTAACCTCGGTTGGGTAGTGACGAGGAAGGTCAGGGCCTTACTGAGGCAAAATATAATAATAATAATTAACAGTATGAAAATTGGACAGAAATAATGAGTACAACAGCGAGATAAGGCAGGTCAACGAGGCAATAACAACTACAGGGAACAGAGTAAACACAGAGTAAAAACAACTCAATATCATAATAACAACGAGGGTCTCCCAGGATACCATCATGTAGCCCTTTTCTCAACTGTCCAGTGGATCTCCCGGGATACCGTCCCGCAGTCCAACTCATGTACCAAACCGAAGGATATCCCGGGATACCGTCCCGTAGTCCAACCATCAATGTGCAGGGGGATATAACCCGCAGTCCCAAAGTAAAATTGCAAGGGGATCTACCGGGAATCGAACCCGTAGTCCCAAAGTAAACAGACAAGGGGAGGGAGCTACCGGAATCCCACATCCGTAGTCCCAATGTAAATGCGCAACCACAGCCAGAAGAAATAGAAAGAAATGAAGTACAAAAAAAAACAACAGATAGAACGCCTAGCATGCTTCATGTAGTGCCGTCAAAACAACTTAAGCAATTAGGCAGTCAAGTTAGCAAAACTTACTTTTCCTAATCTAGCACAAGTTATAATTTCAAGTAGAATAAAGTAAACAAGAAAGAAAACTAAATCTCCATAACTTAAGTAAAAATCAGAGTTTCATCAATCGGCTCAAGTACGCGCTCGTCACCTCACGTACAAGGCACTCAAATATCAAGTAACAATCCTAAGGGGAAAGTCCCCCACACAAGGTTAGACAAGCCACTTACCTCGAACCGGCTCAATATCACCAGAAACCACGCCCTTGCCATGAGTATCCGACTCCAAATGGCTCAAATCTATTCAAATTCAATTAAACATTGTAAATAACATTGCAAACAACTGGTTTTGCTATTTAATTCAAAGCTACGACGTGAAATTAGGTAAAATGACCAAAATGCCCTTCAGACCAACATCTTGGAATCAAATAATTTTCATATTTTCAGAACCCTCATTTTCTCACGAGTCTAACCATATAAAAATCTCCCAATTCGGAGGTCAAATGCTCACTCAAAACCCAATAGTTTGGTCTAAGAAGTTTTACCAATTTTCTTCCAATTTTGATCCCAAATTCAAATTTTAATGATGGATTTAACTATAAAATGATGAGATTTATCTAGGAGGGATCAAAGAAACATTACCCAATGGTCTTATCTTCAAAACCCTCTAAAAATTGCCCTTCCCCGAGCTAAATTCTATTTTTCTAACTTATGAAATCAACCCTCGAATTTTCTATATCAGAAGAGGTGTTTCCGCTTCTGCGGACAAGGGACCGCTTCTGCGTTCCCTCTTATGCGGAAACTAGAGCCGCTTCTGCGGTTTTCATTAAAGCCAAGAGTTCCGCTTCTATGGTCTTAAACCGCACTTGCGGTTGCCGCTTATGCAGATTCCTTACCGCTTCTGCAGTTTCAACCAAAATCCCAAGGACCGCATCTGCGACTATTATCTCGCAGGTACATAACCGCTTCTGCGGTTAAACTTCCGCACCTGTGGAAACTGAAGGAACACTCGAATTTTGCTCTTACGGTGGTCTAGCCGCTTCTGCGGTTCCCAAGCCGCAGAAGAAGAAATACCGGATGACAGAACCTTCAGCAATTCATTCGACTTCAAAATTTTCCGTCAACCACCCGAAATCATCCCCAGGCCCCCGGGACCTCAACCAAAAGCACCAATACCACCTAATACCTTATTCAAACTTGTACCAATCCTTAAAACACCTAAAACAACATCGGAAACCCGATTTAATCAATGATTCAAGCCTAAGAACTTCAAATTTTTTCCAAACACGCTTTCGATCAAAAACCTAAACAAAACACGTCTGAATGACCTGAAATTTTGCAAACACATCACAAATGACATGACGGAGCTACTGCAACTTCTGGAATTCCATTCCGACCCTCAGATCAAAAACTCACTATCGGACCGGAAACTTCAAAAATTCAAACTTCGGCATTTCAAGCCTAAATGAGCTACGCACTTCCAAATACATTCCGAACACGCTCCCAACCCCGAAATCACCTAATGAAGTTAACAAAACCATCAGATTTTCATTCCGAGGTCGTTTTCACACCGTTCCGACTACGGACCATTTTTCAACACTTAAGCTATCATTTAGGGACTAAGTGTCCCCAAACTCTTCGAAACTCAACAAGAACGTCCCGGCAAACCAAAATAGCAGAAATGAACTTAGGGGAAGCAGTTAATAAGGGATAGAGGCGTTAATTCTTACGACGACCGGCTGGGTCATCACATCCTCCTACACTTAAATATTCGTTCGTCCTCGAACGAGCATAGAGAACATACCTGAAGTAGTAAAAAAATGAGAGTAACTGCTGAGCATACCCTGCTCGGTCTCCCAAGTCGCCTCCTCGGCCGGCTGACCCCGCCACTGAACCTTCATTGAAGCTATGTTCTTTGACCTCAACTTTCTGATCTGCTTGTCCAATATAGCCACTGGCTCCTCAACATAAGATAGATCCTTGTCCAACCGGACTGAACTGAAATCCAACACGTACGACAGATCACCGTGATACCTCCGGAGCATCGAAACATGAAATACCAAGGTAAGGCAAGCTCATAGGCAACGTCCCCAACTCGCTTCAAGATCTCAAAATGGCCAATAAACCTCTGACTCAACTTTTCTTTCTTCCCAAACCTCATGACGCCTTTCGTAGGCGAGACCCGAAGCAGAACCCGCTCACCAACCATATATGAAACATCACGAACCTTCATGTCCGTGTAACTCTTCTGTCTGGACCGGGCTGTATGGAGTCTATCCTGAATCATCTTAACCTTCTCCAATGAATCCTGAACCAACTCTGGCCCCAATAGCCTGGCCTCATCCGGCTCAAACCAACCCACCAGAGATCTATACCTCCTACCATATAAAGCCTCATACGACGCCATCTGAATGCTGGACTGATAACTGTTGTTGTAAGCAAACTCTGCCAATGGCAAGAAATGACCCAAGACCCTCCAAACTCAATCACACACGCAAGAAGCATATCCTCAAGAATCTGAATAGTGCGCTCGGACTGTCCGTCTGTCTGGGTGAAATGTTGTGCTCAACTCCACCCGAGTGCCTAACTCCTACTGCACGGCTCTCCAGAACCGCGATGTAAACTGAGTACCTCTGTTCGAAATAATAGAAACTAGAATACCATGCAGACGGACGATCTCCCGGATATAAATCTCCGCCAATCACTCCTATGAATAAGTGGTACACACAGGAATGAAATGAGCAGACTTGGTCAGCCGATCCATAATGACCCAAATGGCATCAAACTTCTTCAAGGTCAGTGGGAGTCCATATACAAAGTCCATGGTGATGCGCTCCCATTTCCACTCTGGAATATCTATTTGCTGAAGCAACCGACCGGGCGCTGGTGCTCATACTTCACCCGCTGGCAGTTGAGGCATCTAGACACATAGCCAACTATATCCTTCTTCACTTGCCTCCACCAATAGTGCTGCCTCAAGTCCTGATACATCTTCGTGGCACCCGGATGGATGGAATACCGCAAACTACGGGCCTCTGCTAGAATCAACTCTCGAATATTATCAACATTGGGCACGCAAATCAGGCCCTGCATCCTAAATACCCCATCATCTCTGATGGTCACATGTCTGGCGTCACCACGGTGAACCTTGTCCTAAAGGACAAGCAAATAAGGGTTATCATACTGCCGCTCCTTGATACGATCAAATAGGGAAGACCGAGAAACCACACAGGCTAGAACCCGACTGGGCTCCGAGAGATCCAATCTCACAAACTAACTGGCTAGGGCCTGAACATCCATCGCCATCGGCCTCTCTGAAGCTGGTAAATATGCCAAACTGCCCAAACTCTCTGCCCAGCGACTCAAGGCATCTGCCACCACATTGGCCTTGCCCGGGTGATACATGATAGTGATATCATAATCCTTCAACAAATCTAACCATCTCCTCTGACGCATATTCAGGTCCTTTTGCTTGAGTAAGTGCTGCAAACTCCGATGGTCAGTATAGATCTCACAAGGCGCCACGTACAAATAATGACGCCAGATATTCAAGGCATGAACAATAGCAGCTAACTCCAGGTCATGGACAGGGTAATTTTTTTCATGTACCTTCAGTTGTCTGGACGTGTAGGCAATCACCCTACCATCCTGCATCAACACCGCTTTAAGGCCAACTCTCGAGGCGTCACAATAGACAGTATAATACCCCGAACCGGTAGGCAACATCAAGATTGGGGCTGAAGTCAAAGCTATCTTGAGCTTTTGAAAGCTCGCCTCACACTCCTTTGTCCACTAAAATGGGGCACCCTTCTGGGTCAATCTAGTCATAGGGGTCGTAATCGATAAGAATCCCTCCACGAAGCGACGGTAGTAGCACGCCAAACCAAGGAAACTGTGGATTTCTGTAGCTGAGGACGGTCTAGGCCAACTTTGCACGGCCTCTACCTTCCTCTGATCTACCCGAATACCCTCACTCGAGACCACATGGCCTAAGAATGCCACAGAACTCAGCAAAAACTCACATTTTGAGAACTTTGCATATAACTTCTTCTCCCTCAAGGTCTGAAGAACGGTCCTCAAGTGCTTCTTATAATCTTCCCGACTCCGGGAATACACCAGAATATCATCAATAAAAACAATAACGAACGAGTCAAGATATGGTCTGAACACACTGTGCATAATATGCATGAAAGCTGCTGGGGCATTGGTCAGCCCAAATGACATAACAAGGAACTCATAATGACCATACCGAGTCCTGAAGGCAGTATTCGGGATATCTGGCTCCCGAATCTTCAAATGATGGTACCGAGAATCGAACTCGTAGTCCCAAAGTAAACAGAAAAAAGAGGAGCTACCGGAATCCCACATCCGTAGTCCCAATGTAAATGCGCAACCACAACTAGAAGTAATTCAAGGAATGAAGTACGAAAGACAAACAACAGATAGAACTAGCATAGCATGCTTCATGTAGTGCCGTCAAAATAACTTAAGCAATTAGGCAGTCAAGTTAGCTATACATGATTTTCCTAATCTAGCACAAGTTATAATTTCAAGTAGAATAAAGGAAACAAGAAAAAAAACTAAATCTCCATAACTTAAATAAAAATCGGAGTTTCATCAATCGGCTCAAGTACGCGCTTGTCACCTCACGTACAAGTCACTCAAATATCAAGTAACAATCCTAAGGGGAAAGGTCCCCCACACAAGTTAGACAAGCCACTTACCTCGAACCGGCTCAATATCACTAGAAACCACGTCCTTGCCACGAGTATCCGACTCCAAATGGCTCAAATCTATTCAAATTCAATTACACATTGTAAATAACATTGCAAACAACTGGTTTTGCTATTTAATTCAAAGCTACGACGTGAAATTAGGTAAAATGATCAAAATGCCCTTCAGGCAACGTCTCGGAAACGAGTAATTTTCATATTTTTAGAACCCTCATTCTCTCACAAGTCTAACCATATAAAAATCTCCCAATTCGGAGGTCAAATGCTCACTCAAAACCCAATAGTTTGGTCTAAGAAGTTTTACCAATTTTCTTCCAATTTTGATCCCAAATTCGAATTTTAATGAAGGATTTAACTACAAAATGATGAGATATAGCTAGGAGGGATCAAATAAACAGTACCCAATGGACTTCTCTTCAAAACCCTCTAAAAATCGCCGTTCCCCGAGCTAAATTCTATTTTTCTAACTTATGAAATCAACCCTCGAATTTTCTATATCAGAATAGGTGTTTCCGCTTCTGCGGACAAGGGACCGCTTCTGCGTTCCCTCTTATACGGAAACTAGAGCCGCTTCTGCGGTTTTCATTAAAGCCAAGAGTTCCGCTTATGCGGTCTTAAACCGCACATGCGGTTGCCGCTTATGCGGATTCCTTACCGCTTCTGCAGTTTCAACCAAAATCCCGAGGACCGCATCTGCGACTATTATCTCGCAGGAACGTAACCGCTTCTGCGGTTAAACTTTCGCACCTGTGAAAACTGAAGGAACACTCGATTTTTGCTCCTGCGGTGGTCTAGCTGCTTCTGCGGTTCCCAAGCCGCAGAAGCGGAAATACCAGATGACAGAACCTTCAGCAATTTATTCAACTTCAAAATTTTCTGTCAACCATCCGAAATCATCCCCAGGCCCCCGGGACCTCAACCAAAAGCACCAATACCACCTAATACCTTATTCGAACTTGTACCAATCCTTAAAACACCTAAAACAACATCGGAAACCCGATTTAATCAATGGTTCAAGCCTAAGAACTTCAAATTTCTTCCAAATACGCTTTCGACAAAAAACCTAACCAAAACACGTTCGAATGACCTGAAATTTTGCACACGCATCCCAAATGACATGAAGGAGCTACTACAACTTCCGGAATTCCATTCCGACCCTCGGATCAAAAACTCACTATCGGACCGGAAACTTCAAAAATTCAAACTTCGGGATTTCAAGACTAAATGAGCTATGCACTTCCAAATACATTTCGAACATGCTCCCAACCCCGAAATCACCTAACGAAGCTAACGGAACCATCAGATTTCCATTCCGAGGTCGTCTTCACACCGTTCCGACTACGGACCATTTTTCAACACTTAAGCTATCATTTAGGGACTAAGTGTCCCCAAACTCCCCGAAACTCAACAAGAACGTCCCGACAAACCAAAATAGCAGAAATGAACTTAGGGGAATCAGTTAATAGGGGATAGGGGCGTTAATTCTTAAGACGACCGGCCGGGTCATCACATCCTTCTACACTTAAACATTCGTTTGTCCTCGAACGAGCATAGAGAACATACCTAAAGTAGTGAAAAAAATGAGGGTAACTGATGCGCATATCCTGCTCGGTCTCCCAAGTTGCCTCCTCGGCCGGCTGACCCCGCCACTGAACCTTCATTGAAGCTATGTTCTTTGACCTCAACTTTCTGATCTGCGTGTCCAATATAGCCACTGGCTCCTCAACATAAGATAGATCCTTGTCCAACTGGACTGAACTGAAATCCAACACGTGCGACAGATCACCGTGATACCTCCGGAGCATCGAAACATGAAATACCAAGGTAAGGCAAGCTCATAGACAACCTCCCCATCTCGCCTCAAGATCTCAAAAGGGCCAATAAACCTCGGACTCAACTTTTCTTTCTTCCCAAACCTCATGACGCCTTTCATAGGCGAGACCCGAAGCAGAACCCGCTCACCAACCATATATGAAATATCACGAACCTTCCTGTCCGCGTAACTCTTATGTCTGGACTAGGCTGTACGGAGTCTATCCTAAATCATCTTAACATTCTCCAATGCATCCTGAACCAAATCTGTGCCCAATAGCCTGGCCTCACCCGGCTCAAACCAATCTACCAGAGATCTATACCTCCTACCATATAAAGCCTCATACGGTGCAATTTGAATGCTGGATTGATAACTGTTAATGTAAGAAACTCCACCAATGGCAAGAAATGATCCCAATACCCTCCAAACTCAATCACACACGCACGGAGCATATCCTCAAGAATATGAATAGTGCGCTCGGATTGTCCGTCCGTCTGGGGGTGAAATGTTGTGCTCAACTCCACCCGAGTGCCTAACTCCTACTGCACGGCTCTCCAGAACCGCGATGTAAGCTGAGTACCTCTGTCTGAAATAATAGAAACTGGAATACCATGCAGACGGACGATCTCCACCAACAGCTCCTATGAATAAGTGGTACGCACAGGAATGAAATGAACAGACTTGGTCAGCCGATCCACAATGACCTAAATGGCATCAAACTTCTTCAAGGTCCGTGGGAGTCCATATACAAAGTCCACGGTGATGCGCTCCCATTTCCACTCCGGAATATATATCTGCTGAAGCAACCCACCCGGGCGCTGGTGCTCATACTTCACCTGCTGGCAGTTGAGGCATCTAGACACATAACCAAC
The DNA here is from genome assembly GCA_026770625.1 of Nicotiana glauca. NCBI lineage: Eukaryota > Viridiplantae > Streptophyta > Magnoliopsida > Solanales > Solanaceae > Nicotiana > Nicotiana glauca. The sequence continues at coordinate 1,118 of MU671135.1, read as the reverse complement.
TATATCCTTCTTCATCCGCCTCCACCAATAGTGCTGGCTCAAGTCCTGATACATCTTCGCGGCACCCAGATGGATGGAATACCGTGAACTATGGGCCTCTGCTAGAATCAACTCTCGAAGACCATCAACATTGGGCACGCAAATCCGACCCTACATCCTGAATACCCCATCATCTTCGATGGTCACATGTCTGGCATCACCATGCTGAACATTTTCCTGAAGGACAAGCAAATGAGGGTCATCATACTGCCGCTCCTTGATACGATCAAATAGGGAAGACCGGGAAACCACACAGGCTAGAACCCGACTGGGCTCCGAGAGATCCAATCTCACAAACTGACTGGCTAGGGCCTGAACATCCATCACCATCAGCCTCTTTGAAGCTGGTAAATATGCCAAACTACCCAAACTCTCTGCCCGACGACTCAAGGCATCTGCCACCACATTGGCCTTGCACGGGTGATATAGGATAGTGATATCATAATCCTTCAACAACTCTAACCATCTCCTCTGACGCATATTCAGGTCCTTTTGCTTGAGTAAGTGCTGAAACTCCGATAGTCAGTATAGATCTCACAAGGCACCCCGTTCAAATAATGACGCCAGATCTTCAAGGCATGAACAATAGCAGCTAACTCCAGGTCGTGGACAGGGTAATTCTTTTCATGTACCTTCAGTTGTATGGACGCGTAGGCAATCACCTTACCGTCCTGTATCAACACCGCTCCAAGGCCAACTCTCGAGGCGTCATAATAAACAGTATAAGACCCCGAACCAGTAGGCAACATCAAGAGTGGGGCTGAAGTCAAAGCTATCTTGAACTTTTGAAAGCTCGCCTCACACTCCTTTGTCCACTGAAATGGGACACCCTTCTGGGTCAATCTAGTCATAGGGGCCGTAATCGATGAGAATCCCTCCATGAAGCGACGGTAGTAGCCCGCCAAACCAAGGAAACTGCAGATTTCTGTAGTTGAGGACAGTCTGGGCCAACTCTGCACGGCCTCTACCTTCCTCGGATCTACCCGAATACACTCACTCGAGACCACATGGCCTAAGAATGCCACAGAACTCAGCCAAAACTCACATTTTGAGAACTTTGCATATAACTTCTTCTCCCT
>MU671134.1:568386-578952 GCA_026770625.1 Nicotiana glauca | reverse complement strand
AACTAGTCCCATAACATAACACGGACCTACTCGAGGCCTCAAATCACATAAAAAACATCGAAATCATGAGTCTCATCCCAATTCAAGCTTAATAAACTTTAGAACTTCAAACTTCTACGTTCGATGTCGAAACCTAGCAAATTACATCCGATTGATCTCAAATTTTGCACACAAATCACATTCGACATTATGGACCTGCTCCAACTTCCGGAATTGGATTCCAACCCTGATATCAAAAAATGACTTCCGGTCAAACTCTTCAAAAATTTTCAAATTTCTATCTTTAGCCAAATGACCCACGGACCTCCGAATTTATTTTCGATCGCGCTCCAAGCACCAGAATCACCATACGGAGCTATTCCCAGACTAGGAATCCCAAAAGGACATTGATAACACTGAAATGCACTTCAACCCAAACTTATGAAATTCTTCCAAAAATGCTAACTTCCACAGTTGGTGCCGAAATGTTCTCGGGTTTTCCATAACCCGATCCGGACATACGCCCAAGTCCGAAATTATCATACAGACCTGCTGGAACCTTCAAATCCTGATTCTGAGGTTGTTTACTCAAAATCCAATCTTAGTCAACTATATCAACTTAAAGCTTCCGAAATGAGAATTATCTTCCCAAATGAACTTCGAACTTCCCGAAATTTAATTTCGATGATGCGTACAAGTCATAATACCTTAAGTGAAGCTTCTCATAGGCTCAAAATGTTGAATGACGTGCTAGAGCTCAAAACATCCAGCCGGGTCGTTACAATATACTTTTGCACTTCTTGTGCTAATACAGGTGTTGGTCCTAGCTGCGCGTAGCGAGAATGCTCGAATTTAGCTGCTTTTGGATACTTAACGTAAATCAGCTGGCGTATTAGCCCCCGAAGTCCCTTTCTATCATTTTTTTACTGTTTATTTAGTTCAAATAGTTGTACTTTAGTTCAGATCATACTTGTAGTATACTAGTTGCTCATGTACTTATGATTCAGATTTCTGAGAGTAGTTTAGCGCTGCCTTATGTACATAAATAGTGTGTTCGTTTATGAGTTTATTAATTATTAATTATCATACGCTATAATAATTCTTAAAATTGATTAATTAATTTAATAACTTAGGCTTGCCTAGCAAGTAGATGTTAGGCACCATCACAGTCCCGAGGTTGGAAATTCTGGGTTGTGACAAGCAGGTATCAGAGCTCTAGGTTGCCTAGGTCTCACGAGTCATGAGTAAGCTTAGCAGAGTTTAGAGGATCGATACGGAGACGTCTGTACTTATCTTCTTGAGACTATAGAGCTTTAGGAAAATTTCACTTCTTTCATTCTCTTTTGTGTGATTTTATTCTATTACTGAAGTTTGAACCATTCTAATTTTGTTCTCTCTCCTAGATAGTGAGAATACGCAGCACATCTGTAGTCGGGCAAGAGCTGGAGACTCCTGTTGCATCCACTACCAGGGGTAAGGACCGGGGCAGAGGTTGGGGCAAGGTTGGGGCAAAGTCCTTAAACAAATAGCTACTAGTTCTTACGTTAAACATAAGCTTTAATGAATAATCCCCAAGCACACAAATAAATCAATACTCATACAAAGTAAAATATAATGAATGATGAGAAGGAAACAAAATGAAGTCATAGGCGTCCCCAAACGTTTAGCTTATTTTTCTAGCTATCTGGTGCATTTTATGAGTAAGGGATATGTTGGCTCTATGTGTGGATATAGACGAGTCTTGCATCAAGACTCCATGTCGCTCCATGTGCGTATGCAAAAAAGAGAACAAAACAAGAATTAGAATGGAAGAGGTCAATTTCTAGAAGTACTGCAGAGAAGGTAAAAATAAAAAAATAAGCATAAACAAAGCAATCATCAATCATATCGTTATTCACATTATTTAAATAAGCTATAATCTTAACACTTCATTTGTTGTTACTTAAAGACTCTTTCCAGGTACTCTCATGATATACCAAATCGCAAGTGTTGAATATAATAAGCTTATGACTATAGTTAATGTGTTTCAACAAATCTGGGAACAAACACTAGTAATCTTAAGACTTATAGATATGTGTTTGATACACCTAGGGTTATTTACGAATATTTAGAAAATAAGTGCCAACACATAAAAGAGAATATGTAAGCATACATTAAAGTTTTATAGCAGCACATGCTTCTAGATATGGATTATTTCACTACGAGCACTATTAATGATATTGTCATGCTATGTAAGTCATGAAGAGAAAAACTACAGAATATCAGTATTTTCTTTTTCTTAAGATGAACTTATAACATGGAAGGAAATAGTGCAGACTCATAAGTAATCCAGTTAGCCTAATTGATTATTTACAAGTGACATACTCGAGCAACCATCACAGCAAACTTACACTTACAAATGTCTAATCACGGGTTCTACTATGTTGAATTGGATAATTATATTTGTTTCCTCTTAAGTCTAACTGTGATGACCCTATAATTCATCTTACGTTTTAGAATCTAATTCTGAGCAACCATCACAGCAAACTTACACTTAAGATTACACTAGTAATCTTAAGACTTATAGATATGTGTTTGATACTCCTTTAGGGTTATTTACGGATATTTAGAAAATAAGTGCCAACACCTAAAAGAGAATATGTAAGCATACATTAAAGTTTCATAGCAGCACATGCTTCTAGCTATGGATTATTTCACTGCGAGCACTATTAATGATATTGTCATGCTATGTAAGTCATGAAGAGACAAACTACAGAATATCAATATTTTTTTTTTCTTAAGATGAACTTATAACATGGAAGGAAATAGTGCAGACTCATAAGTAATACAATTAGCATAACTGATTATTTACAAGCGACATACTCGAGCAACCATCACAACAAACTTACACTTACAAATGTCTAATCACGGGTTCTACTATGTTGAATTGGATAATTATATTTGTGTCCTCTTAAGTCTAACTATGATGACCCGATAGCTCATCTTACGTTTTACAATCTAATTCTGTATTTCGAAGCCTTAAATAGCTTATTTTATCTTCTCGATTTGCGTGCACAGTCCGGGTTTGTTTCCGAAAAGTTTTTATGTTAAAAACTAAGAAAATATGAAAATTTTGCCTTAAAATATATTTGAGTTAACGTCGGTCAATGTTTTGAGAAAACGAATACAGATTCTTATTTTGAGGGTCTCAGTGGGTTCATATCGTGATTTTTGACTTAGGCATATTCCTGTAATCAAATTCGGAAGTCCTTAACCGTGTTATCGCTTTTTGTTGAAATTTGAAAGTCAAAAACTTAATGACTTTGAAATGTTTGACCAATTTTAGATTTTTCTTGATATCGGGTCCTTATTTTAGTTTCAGAACCCGGTATAAGTCCAATACTATATTTATGACTTGTCTGTCAAATTTGGTGAGAAACAAAGTTGGTTTGACATGATTCAGACATCAGTTGTGAAAATACAAGTTTCAAAGTTTTCTTTAAAATTTCATTTGATTTGGTGTTTAATTCGTATTTCTAGGTGTTATTTTAGTGATTTGATTTTGCGAGCAAGTTCGTATGATATTTTAGACTTGTGTGCAAATTTGGTTTGGAGCCCCGGGGCTCAGGTGAGTTTCGGATAGGAAACAGAGTGGTTGCACTTTGAAAACTCAACTGGTTCTGCAATTTATGATAACTGGTGTCTGATCTCGCAGTTTTGAGACTAGTAATGCAAACATTCCCCAATGCTGACAGGCTCACATTTGCGAGCAAATTCTTCGCATTTACAAAGAGTACCTGGGTCAGTATTAGTTTGTAGTTGTGATCAAGAGTTCGCATTTGCGGGGAGGCCATAGTTCGCATTTTCGAACAATACTTCACATTTGAGAAGTTGGGTTGGGGCAGGCTTGGTCGCATTTGTTTGGTTGCAAATGTGGGAGATCAAATTTTGCATTTGCGAACAAGTCATCGCATTTGCGATGAAAGCAGCGGTATGAAGAGCTTTGCAGTTGTGGGGTTTGCATTTGTTGAGTTCGCATTTGCGAACCCCAGGTCGCAAATGCGATATCTGCAACTGATCAAAATGGGAGATGGGATTTTTTCTCATTCTCTCAAATTTTCAATCATAAAAACCTTGAAGGCGATATTTCTAAGGGCCCTTCTTCCCTGAATCATTTGTAAGAAAATCTAATCCATTTTCGTTCAATCTTTTACTACTCTTCCTAAGATTTTAACCTAAATCCTTGTGTTTTCATAGTGGAAATTGGGGGTTTGGATAAAATTAGAAATTTTTGTAAAATAGGGATTTAGACCTCAAATTGAGGTCGGATTCAAAAATAAATTACATACCGGGCTCGGGGTTTGGTCCGAATTTCGGATTTAGACCACGCATCCTGGGAGTTAGCTTTTATTGACTTTTCAATAATGACCTAAATTGAATTCTTTGCAATCCTGCGTAGTTCCTAAGGCTTATTTTGAATCGTTTGGTTGGTAATATGCTAGATTCTATTGGTTCAGAGGCTTGTTTTAAAGGCAAAGCCGTGGTTGACTTTGAATTGATTCTTTAGAGCGAGGTAAGTATTGTGGTTAACCTTTACTCGAGGGATTAGGACGTACTTGTCTATTTACTACATGTTTATATGTTGGGTCCAACTTATATGTGAGGTGACGAGTACTTATGCATTGTTGTCAGGTTAAAGCAAGCGGGTGGGCCTTGTTTCTCGCAATTATTGCTTCCTTTGATCATGTTATCTATGCTTAGACTAGTTATTTGTTAAGTTGATCGTTCCTATCGTGTTTATGGGCTTTTGTGATAGTTGAGTATTGATTTCAAGTTGATACTGATATTGTGGAACCATTGTTAAAGTAAGGCCTATACTTGTTGATCCTATCTCCATGTTGTTACTTGTTCATTGTTATGTGATAAAAGAGAGTGTTAATGTATGAAGGGTGATGCCGTACCGCATGTGAGTGTTAATGCACGAAGGGTTATGTCGTGCCATGTTATGAGAGTTAATGCACGATAGGTGATGCCGTATCGCTTCTATTGATTTATACTGTGAGTGAGAGTAAAAGCACGAAGGGTGATGCCGTGTAATTTTCTTCATTGTGCTTAATTGTTATTACTGGTTAAAGATATATTGACTGTTCTAGTTATCATTTCCGTTGTATCTCTCGTACCTTGTATCCCCTTAGCATGCCCCTCCCCAATAATATGTGTATAGCTTCTATTTATTGTTATCTTGTAAATATACTATTAATTGCACATGTTTATTATGTAGATGTCTTTCCATACTCTTGTCACTAGTTAGGCTCGACACTTACGAGTACATGTGGTCGGTTCTACTCATACTATATTTTACACTTCTTGTGCAGATTTTCTACCGGCCCTAACTGTCCGTGAATTAGAGCATTTGGATTTCCTCATTCGGAGACTCGAGGTATAACTGCTGGCATACGCTGACCTTGAAGTCCCCTTCTATTTTTCCTAACTGTTCCTTTTCTTTCAAATAGTTGTATTTCTTTCAGACTTTACTTGTAGTAGATTCTAGAAGCTCGTGAGTTGTGAATCTAGATCCGTATAGTAGTAGATATTTGCCATTTATGTTATTCCGCACAACTTCAATTCATTTTTTGGTTTCATCAACTTTATTTATTGAAATTGGGAGAAAATTTACTTAACGGTTCTCTAATGATGGCTTGCCTAGCAAGTCAAATTTTAGGTGCCATCATGATCCGAAGGTGTAAACTTTGGGTCGTGAAAAGTTGGTATCACACTAGGTTGCCTAGGTCTCACAATTCACAAGCAGGCTTAGTAGAAGTCTGGAGGATCAGTACGGGAACGTCTCTACTTATCTTCCAGAGGCTATGAAGTTTAGGAACAAAATTCACTTCCATTCTTCTTTGTCATGCAATTTTTGTTCTCTCATTGCTAATTGAATTCTTTCTACTCTCGCATATGGCGAGAACACGTACTGCATCTTCAGTTGAACAGCAGCCAGAGCCCTCAGTGGCAGCTCCTACGAGGGGCACAGGTCGAGGTCGAGGTCGTGCCAGAGGCCTAGGCAGGGGTAGAGCTCAGCCCAGAGCTCGAGCAGTAGCACAAGCAGTGGAGCCTCAAGTGGAGTTTGATGTGGAGGTTCCAGCCTAGACTGTGCCTATGTGACCAGCTCAGGTCCGGAGGGGTTCATCGCCATCCCAGTTCTTCATGACGCTCTAGTCAGTTTAGTGGGCCTTATGGAGAGTGTGGCCCTGGTCGGTACGTTGCCTATGGCACCAGCCGTCTCTCTGGCTGGTGGAGGAGCACAGACTCTCGCTACTCACTCCTTTAACTTCTTTAAGGAAAGTCGTTCTCACGCCTCAAGCCTTCTCAATCTCGTTTTCAATTGTTATTTTTTCTAACATATGTGTTAACTATCTGTTGGAAAATTGAATGTGATGACTTGAAACTAAACAAAGTTTCTTGAAAGCACTTAGTTGAACTCACTTAACACTAAAATCACAAGAAGATAGTAAAATCACAATAGCTGCAATTCTAGTGAATTGGTAGTGTTTTTATTCTTCTCACACAAGACACCAGACCATTATTTATAATACATGAGTAGCCAAAATCTAGTCTATATTATTATAAAAGTGGGAAGCCCTAAACTAAAAAGTTAGATTACTAAAATACCCCTCTTCAAAAACCTAAGACGCCTCCAAACAACACCAATTTAACACTTCATACCCTTTCATAACAGTCACAATCATTCCATTCCATCGCCTGGTCCAGGATTTATTTTGACAATGGTTGGAAATTCTTTGAGGGTACTTGCTCCTCTACAAGATACTTCGAACAAGAAAACATACTGCAATTCAGTGAAAATCAAAGTGAAAGACCATATTTTGTGTTAGAACAGCGAAAATAAAGGCAATAATAATTTTATATCAAGAGATTAACTTTTTCCATCAATCGTAAGAGAGCCAAATCCTGCCAACAAAAATTGTTTAAACTTTCGTCAAATTTTTTGTTTGTATGTTCCCGTCCTTTCTTTGATGGGATTGAGTGTAGTCAAGGAAGGCAAGTTTGGAGTTTTTTGCAAACTGGTTGGAAAAGCGCATAGTACTTCATAAAAAATTGGGCCGAGATTAATGGGGAACTATGTAAATAAGATTTGTCCATCTTTATTATTTTGATGGCTGAAAAAAAGAGAGTTAGCAAGGATGCATTTCCTCAAAAGTTTTTGATGTGAGCCATGTTACAAATTTTAATCCCTGTAGTTTTAATAGATATACACGTCCTCTCATTTCATGTTGGCAAAAGCTTTTCAAGGTTCTACATAATGCCAAAGGCAAACACATCTTTTCACGAGGTGACACAAACTTCACATTAATTAAAAAAAAAATGAAAATGTTTTCCATCTGATTTTGACTATGGAGATGGCAATGACACAACGTTAGAGCAATGAATGGAGAAGAAATTGATAAAAATCGAGGTTCACTTTTTTTAACTCTACTTTTATTTATTCATGAATTTCTATACTTTGTAATTTATTGTTATAAATATTAGGATGGGAAATACATTTGTGATGATCTTAAAATTTTAAGAATAACCTCTTTGATATATATGCTCATTATAATTAGTTATTCCATGACAAATAAAATAATTCTTGAATTAACAAATACTACGTTACATAAAGAGCATGTAGACTTAATATTCAAGTTATAAGATGGATATGAAATACTTTATCAACGAAGATATCTAAACATTAAAATTATTTACCATTTAGAGATCATGAAAAAAAAATATTTCTATTTTTGTAGTATTATTTTTTATTCATAAAAAGTAACGATATTCTATAAAAGTAGTGTCTTTTCAGAAGAAGTGTATGCTTGTAACATTCCAGTGATTTAACTCGATGATAAAATGAAGTGGTGAGTTAAGTTTGATCCATAAATTTTATGAAAAAGTCACTTGAAATAATCAAAGTGCTCTGGTGTTTGATTAATAAGATGTATTATTGCGCAGGACTTCACATAAAAGAGGAAGTTTTTGTTAAGACTATGAATAATGAAGAGGATAAGAGTAGAGTAGAAGAATGAATAAGGGGAGAGATAGAGATGCACCTGACTCTCCGAATGTATATTGAATGAATGTGTGTATTTGTATCTTCCACATTTGAAGAAAGGATCTTGAAAAAGTTATAGCATAGTAGGTATCAAAACCAAAATAATTGATGTGGTTTATATGTATTGTGTCAATCAGATTACAGTGGGAAAGTACTAAATAAATTAGTCACAAAAAAAAGATAAAAGAGGTCAGCACTACATTTGATCCAAGTATTGAGTTAACTAAGAATGATGGAAGAATTGTGGCTTAATTAGATTGTGTATGCAAGTATTTTTGGAAAATCATTGGCCGAATTCTTTGTTTATCTAAGAATACTAAAGATTTGATTTTGCAATACTCAAATTTCAATATGACTCGGCATACACGCCGAGAGACTAGTTATTATAAAAATAAGAAGCCAAAAAATTAAAAGTTAAATTACTAAAGTGTCCTTCTTTAAAAAAACTAATTAGTATATATATATATATATATATAAAATTCCAAACCAACGCTTGGATACGAACGGACGTCGGGGACGTGTTCCTTCGGGGAGGTAATCCTATCTGCTCTTTTAAGTTTGATTAATTGCGTCAAATTACTCGACATAAACTGGAACGACATTAATTCTTTGGCCAAAAGTTGCTTGGTTGTGAACATTCTCCATAAGGACATTTATATCAAAGCACGAGAAATTGAAAAATAATATATTGTACAATACTTGTCTATTTCGTCTTGTACGTTTTCTTTTCATGTACTCAAATTCTCACCCAATTGTATACTTTGACTTTCTAAATCATTTTGCTGCTGCGATATCGAAGGACAAGATTAATTTATGAACCAAACAAGATTCATGAAACTTGCAACTTGCAAAATTGTATACATCCAAATTCTAACCTTAGCAGGACATTGGACTTCTGACATAATAGTAAATCTAAATTAATCATATGAAACCAGCGTTTTTTTGTCATGAAGTTAACTACAAGAGGACCAAGATGCATGTCTTTTCATGAATTTTGGGAATATAGTGGATCCCTTTGGGATTAAAAGCAGACCATTGTCTTGAGATGGTCATATTTGGGAGGCTAATTGTGGTATCGAAGACGGTCTTCGCTAAGCAACATCAGATTAACATGATTTTATAGAAAGTGTGGAATTTCTTTTTACGTCATTTCTCGAAGAGATGTGAACAATTTAAAATTAAAACAATAAAATGGGTTTGACTTTCCCTTAGGTAAAAGTGGTTGGAAAGGTTAGTATTAAACATGATGCTTTTTTGTTTTTGTCAAAATCCCATATTCTTACAATTATTTCAAAACAGATCCTAATAGGAATAACATTTGTTTGAAAGCTCAAATTAGCTTAGATAGATACTAAATGTATAAAATCATTGAAAATTTACTTTATGAGTAGTGGAATAATATAAATATATGTTGTTTGGAAGAATTATATCTATAAAAAGTGTTTACGTTATTTTGTTTTCCTGGTTTAAAAAATGTGAGACATTATTTACATGTTTTTTGTGGGTTTCATTAAAGATTGAAGACATATAATTGATATCTATGAATATATTTTTATAAATTATTGGGTTCGATGTATTGACACTAGCTAATATATGATAAATATTTATATCTTAGATGTTCCTATTCATGCTAACATATGCATGTCATATTAATATTAAATTGTGCTCCTATATAACATATATGGAAATTTATATGTAATTCATGGAATGTAAGGTCAATCATATTCTCATTATTATTTTGTGTTGAGAAAGTAACACTAAAATCTTATAGAGTATAGAGCCAAATAACAACTGAACAAATAAAAAAAAAATTGAAAAGAATTACTCTTTGGTAGAATATTTTTATTGTTTAGTATAATTAGTACATCGGCGATGAATCATTTGACATAGATCTTTAGCATTGTTTCTTTTTAAAAAATTTAACTCATTTAGTAAACATTGTGTATACTGAAATGTTTTACTCGATAATGAAGTTACTGTCGGGAAAAGAATAAAGCACGAAAGAGATAATAAATACAAATGAAATGTAAGTTAAAAGTACACAAGTTCTCATAAAAATTGTTCATTTAATTTACTATATAGATAAGTAAATGTAATTTATGCAATTTCTAATTTCAAAATGTGGGTTTGATCACACAACAAAAACTTTATCATGAGATTTTGCTAAAAATACTATGAAATTCCGTAAAAACTAAAGACCATACATCAATCAACCAGACCATTCAAAAAACACCTAATTTGATAGGGATTTTTACCTACCTATATCATATATGAAACTTTATTACCCTAAATGTGCATAATTTGTTAATTACCCGTCCAGTCCACGTTTTACTTACAAATTTTATACCATTTGACTATTAGGCATTAAAAGGGCAGAATATTCCCTAAAAAAAGGACTAAAATTAAGAAGAGAATCTTGGTGTTAATTGATTTTTTAATTTTGATCTTTCTCTCTTATAGCCTCTGCTCTTTCTCGTTGTTCTCCTTTCTTTATTTTTTTT
>MU671134.1:474574-556070 GCA_026770625.1 Nicotiana glauca | reverse complement strand
ACCCCCGGATCCCGTGGTTCTAGCACGGTCGCTTAAACTATTATAAATGGCTTAATATCTGATTTTAATACATGTTATCCTACAGTGCAATTTTAAAGATCATTTACCGCTTTATTATCATTTTTTACAAGAATTGCGACGTCGTGAAAATACATCTCGAACCACGTCACATCAATGTACCCGTGGCTATTGACATATTTTGACTCCGTCGAGATTTGAATTTGGGTCACATAAATGTGCACCCGATTTTAGGAAGGTAAATTATTAAAAGAACGCGCCTAAAGCAACTACGCGTTTGCAACTTTGCGAGGGCCATGGAAATTCAGCTGATGGCACACCTCGATTCTAAAGATTTAAAAAATTAATTATCCGAAGGGCCGTGGGTTATCTATTTTTTGCACTACGGCACACCTCGATTTTAATATTAAAGGGAGTTCGAGCTAAACTTTTGAGGGCCATAAACAATTGGTGTTAATTAATATGACATACATCAACTAATTAATGGGCCTAGTTAAAAGATTGAGAGACTAAAGGAGATTTCCAATTTATTTTAAAAGCAAATGTCTAAGCCTACCCATTTTGCTAGTTATCACGTCAATCCCAAGGTCCTTTTGATTCAAGCTTAACTAGTGAAATAATGATTCAATCTCTTCCTTTTAACAAAATTCAGCCCTTGCTACAAAGCTCTAATATTTAAAATGAGAGAGTAGTAAAGCAAACATGGTTGAACAATATTAGAAAATATTTTCAAAATAGTTGAACGATTATATCCTGTATCACATGTATCTTAAAGTGAACAAATGATTTCTTTTGATTAACAATCTGAGTGATTAAAATAACTACGAGACAGGTAACAATTAAATCTACTGTATGAACTTCATATTTCGCTTTTGATACAATTCAAATCACACTCTACTAAACAATGGGTCTATTATGCTTTAAAATAATTTCACCAAATAAAGAATTTGATAATTAATTCATCAATACTAATTTCAGTTATAAATTTCCAGTTTTAAACAGTTCACAGTCAAATACCTAAGCTAGAATAATATACATGACACTAGTTATATTTTAGGGAATCCAATATGAGAAAAATAATCATCACTTTATTTCAATTTCCCAAAATCCAAGAGTTACAGGACGTGTAACTGGAAAATAGAATATGAAGCGAGTGAGGATCAACAGCAGTAAGCAGATGCAAACAATGCAGTAACATTTTCAACAAACCAAGAAAATCCACAGTCAAATCTAGAATCTCAGCAATTAAAACAACAGCCAATAGACAGCCTATAATTGACTTTGAATAGACCAAGTTCAAGCTAGAAACCAAACCGGAAAGTTCTTGAAACCAAATCAACCAATAAGTGGACTAAAAATAATTTGATCAGGTTCGAACAAAAATACGAAAATAGGTTCCAGGACACTCAAGAAATTTCAGATATCAATAGCCAATACTAGTTGAAATCAAAACTCAGAATCTCGATAAAACAAGGGTGTTTTCTCAGAATACTCCCTATTGTTCTCTCCAAAACTCACTGCTTTCAGCTCTCCTCTCTCTTCTTCTTTTTTCTCTCCTTATTTCTGACTGCCCTATCTCTCTTTATCTCTTCCTTTTATACCCATAGTTCTGACCCTTTTCCAGCTTGTTTAACACTTAGATTATTAGGAAAGGTATTTCCCCCATTCATATTCCCTGACAGCCCCTCCTAATCTCCCTTTTTAACTTCTTTTTTAGCATGGGCAGCCTATTGTTTTTTCATTAACCCTTAACCCATGTTACTTCTGCCTCAAACCAGCCCATCATTCCCTTTTCCACCATCCCATTTGTTTTAATTTAAGAGTATATCATTATCTTTTGACAGACCACTAGTACCAAACCATTTCAAACCTTTTAAATGCCAAAACACCCCTGAAACCCCTGTGTATTTCTATCCTGACCCCATCCCTTTAATTTGTACCAAAGCTCCTCAGCTATAACCAATTCAGCTTGTCGTTAGCCCTATTTTTGTTCTTTAAAATGTCCAGTGTATCACATTTGAAGTTCTTACTTATTCAATTAAGAACTGCTGAACACTACTAATGATTGCGGATTAACATAGACAATCTTTCAAGAAAACAATCATTGACTAAATAAAAATCAAACTATATGAGCAAAGGGGACACAAGCCATTCTAAAAAACAGTCACGGAAGTTCCCACATTAAACTATCACAAACGTAATTGCAATTAAACTAACCGACAAATTCACTTATTGATTAAGATAACAGCTTTTGACAATGTGTCTAAGGCAAGCAATACCCGACGAATTGATCAACGAAGAAGAAAAGACAATTACAGATGAAAAGATAAAGATTCAACCAAACTAAACTAAAACTTAAAGGTAATAAACAAAAAGGCATAGATAGAGGAAATACCGGAAGAAATAGGCCAAAGCGAACTATCCCGAGAAACCTTCGAATCTTTTGGCCAAAGTGGACCTTAATCTTGTGTTTTCAAGGAAAACATGAGACTAAGGTCCAGTTCGGTCAAAGGTCTTCATCATTTACCGGTTCAGGATTCTAGGAATTAAGGCTTGTTTTTAGATCTATAATTCACGGATCTAGGTCAACGTTAGAGGGAAACCAAGTGTGGAGTTGGAGCGAAGGAGCCAAGGAGGTCATGGGGTATTGGTTTGGGAAGGGTTGGTGGCGGCGCCGCCACCAGGGAATATGAGGGCGGCGCTAGGGTTTATGTCTTTGATCGAGGATTCGAAGTGTTCCAGGAACATTCGAAGGAAGGGAGGCTTGGATTTGGGAAGGGGAGGTTGAGGGGGTACTATGGTGTAAAGATGGGGTGGTTTGGGAGTTGCCCGCCGCCGTGAGGCGATTTCCGGCGGCGGAATATGGTGGTGTTACCTTTGGTTTCTGGAGAAGAGTGAGAGACGGGGGTTTGGTATGAGGGGTGTGGGGTGGGGGGATTTTGGTATATTGGAATTATTGATTTAATCAGGGCCGTTGGATGAATGAGATCCGATGGTCCTGATTGAGTCACTAAACAAAACGACGGCATTTCAATCCACATGGGTGATGGAGCGGATCGGGTAAACGGGTCGGGCTGAAGAATGGGTAATAGGGAGATGATCTTGGCCGTTGGATCAAAGGAAGATCAATGGCTTGGATGGTGATGCTTTAAACGGCATCGTTTGGTTGATGCTGGGGCAGAAACGGACCGTTTGATCAAGTGAGATCAACGGTTCAGATGCTGCACATCAAAACGATGTCGTTTGGGTGGTCTTGGAGACGGATCATATTGGACTGGGTAAGGGTGAGGTTTGGGCTGGTAAATTTTTGGGCCTGGTCCGATTTTTACTCTTCATTTTCTTCCAACTTTTCTTTTTCTTCTTTTAATTTTTAATTCAAACAAAATTCCTAAGTAAAAAATGTAAAACCAAAATTAAACACTAATAATCTTAACTTAATTTGCACTAAAATCAACTTAATAAATACCCATTTAACTTTAAATACAAATCAATCACACATAATTAAATATCAAATCACACAATTTTGACATTAAACACTCAAAAACACATAATACATTATTTTTATGATTTTCATTTTCTTGTAAAGCAACTTAATTACTCCTAGTTGTAAAAATTAAATCTTAAAAATGTGAATGCAATATATTTTTGTATTTTAATATTAATTTAACAAATAAACACGTACAGACAAATGCAAACAATAAGAAAAATAACACCAAAAATCCACAAAAAATCACACACAGCACAAAACTATATTATTTTGGATTTTTGTGAGTGATTCTCATATAGGGCAAAAATCACGTACTCACAGCTGCCCCTCTTTGCCCGAAAACATGAAGAGTTTTCGCGCAAAGATAAATGAGCGGATACGAGCGATTTTTTGCCCGTTCGAGTACCCTGTGTAAAGCATTTTGAAAGAGTTTGACCGAGCCTTTGCTTCGGGAGGCCTCCTATATATCCCTGGCTAAAAGGGAATCAGGTCAATGTAGTTCGGAAGTTTTGGTAGTTGGGGCTACCAGGAGCTGTGTCTTTACGGTTACTGCTGTTGCTGCTGCTGCCTACTGACATCCTTATTACACCAAAAAGGAAAATCGAAGCTAAGCTAGCTATGTCTACCAACTATGAGTTACAATATTCCTATCTATAATTCTTTTTAGACTTGATCTTGAGTCTTAGCTGATTTTGCTTGTAGACTTCGATCTGAATCTTGATGCTCGCAAGTTGTAGGTGTTTGTTTATTTCTGCAACATTGAGTGAAACGGGATTGGCGGAGCTTGTGACTTCGATCAGATTTTGAGCAATCCGCATCTTTGTTGGCTCCAATATTTGAGCTCATTTCTTTTCGTTCTTTTCTTCTTTCCTATATTCTGGAAGGAGACTCATTCCATCAGTCATCTTGTGCCTTGTTATTTGGGATCAACCTGATTAAGACATCAAAGACAAACAAACGAACGAAATTTTCTGCCCTAATTTTCACTAGGAAAATTTCGTGAGTTAGTTGTGACACATATCTAAACAGTCAAATCAGGATTGTGTATCCTTGTGAATGGATCCAGGTTGTGCTGGGAAATAGCCGATTTATGCCGAAAAAAGGTCTGCGGGTTATACCGGTAAATTCATCGGGTTATGTTGGGAAAGGTCCACGGGTTATGCCGGGAAGGTCATCGGGTTATGCCGAAAAAGGTCCACGGGTTATGCCGGGAAGGTCATCGAGTTATGCCGAAAAAATGTCCATGGGTTATGCCGGGAAAGGTCCATGGGTTATGCCGGGAAGGTCATCGGGTTATGCCGGAAAAGGTCCACGGGTTATGCCGGGAAGATCATCGGGTTATGCCGGCAAAGTCATCGGGTTATGCCGAGAAAGGGTCCAACAGGTTATGCTGGTAAGGTCATCGGGTTATGCCGAAAAAGATCCACGGGTTATGCCGGTAAAGTCATCGGGTTATGCCGAAAAACGTCCACGGGTTATGTCGGGAAGGTCATCGGTTTTTTGGCCGGGATTTGGAAAGAAAAATCTCCTTGCTGCCATGATTTGCTTTTCTTTTGGGGTTTTCATTTTATTTTCTTCTTTCTTCAATCTTCTCTAACTTTATTCTTATTTTCTTCTTTTATTTAGCACAACGCATGAAAGAATTAGAGGAGAAACTTCCCTTTTGGTTGAATCTCTGCTACAAAGCTGTTCTGGCACTTGCGCATTGTTTTTCTCTTCTAGGTTGCATCCGTTTCTTGTATGGTCGCCTGAATTACACCTGTTTTAACTAAAGAACAATTTGTTATTTTCAAACGGGGGTTGGTTTTGTGGCCTTGATCATCTCAATTGCTTGATCGCAGTCCCCTTTCCGTCGAGAACTTTGTTGCTTGCCGATCTTGAGAGGGGAATTCTTTCAAACTTGACAAAACTCAAACTTTTAGGTCCTCATGATGACTTGCCCGTGTGGGCTCTTGCCTTTTCACTTTATTCTATTCTTAGGACTTTTGCCTTTGACTTTCTTTCTTTCCAAGAGGTCCTTTCTTAGGAAGCATCAAACAACATGGTCAGTCAAAACTGGACTAACGCACTTGCTGAGGCTGGGCATTTTCTTTGGCTCTTGTCAGGTGCAGTCCTTTGAGACCAGTTTTGCCACCTTTTCTTTTGTAACAAGTTTCGGAATTTAGGGTTAAGCCGAAAGGGATTCAAGGAAAAGCAAACGAAGGGTGAAAAAGATGAATTTAAAAAATAGAAATGTCCCTTCCAGGGGAAAAGAAAGACTTATCTCGGGTGCACGCTGACTTCTAATAGACATGAGATGCTTCTTGGACTGGATGCCCGACCTGTACCAACTTCCGGCTTCTTATAAATCCATTGATCTGCATTTCCGAAACAGGGAACCTTGCCTGGACTTCTAGTGATGAGATATCCCTTTTTTCGGCCGATAGCGCCCTTTGCGGGTTTTCGCTAATCGACCTCTCTCATTTCTCTTCTCAAACGTCGCCCGATAGTGCTCTTTGCGAGTATTCACTAAACGGACTCTCTCATTTCTAGTTTCTCTACTCCCGTCGCCTCATGGTGCCTGAAGGTTTTCACCGATAAGACCCTCTCATTTATTTCTCTCAATTCAGAATGCATCAGCTTTCATCAATGATATTTCTTAATTTTGCTCGCCTTTGGCTATTAATCCGAAGGAATTGCACTTGGTTTTGGGTAAAGAGAATTGTGGACGGGATTAAAACTTTGGAATCATTTGGTGAGCTCATGGTCGAACCATTATAACATCTGCCCAGTTTCAACTTCGGGAAAAAATTGGATTTTTGGTGTGGTGTGACTGAACCCCAGATAGAGGTTGCCTATGTATCCTTTCGGAATCAAGTCAGAACGTAGTTCAGGCGGATCATTTGTATTTTTTTTTCGGCGGTGCTTTTGGATTCCAAAGAGGGTAAGCCAAAGAAATTTAACCGGCTTAAAAGGGTTTCCAAAAAAAGGGTTGATAGTGTTTGGGTAGCGGGAATAAAAGCCTTCATCATCTCAAATGCGGCAAGACATCACCGAAGTAAACTCAGACATAGTACCTTTTGACTGCGTCCGCGTTCACAGCTGTTTCAGGATCATTTTCTTCAATATCACCTAGATATAACGCTCCTCTCGGCAACATCTTCCTGATGATGTACGGACCTTTCCAATTCGGAGCAAATTTTTCTTTTTCTTCCTGGTGATGGGGAAGAATGCGCATTAATACCAGCTGTCCTACTTCAAAATACATGGGTCGTACTTTCTTGTTGTAAGCACGGGCCATCCTTTGTTGGTAGAACTGCCCGTGACAGACCGCCGCTATTCGCTTTTCATCAATTAAGGTCAACTGCTCCAAACGAGTCTTAACCCATTCACTATCTTCAATCTCTGCTTCAACAATGGTTCGGAGCGAAGGAATCTCTACCTCTGCCGGTATCACGGCTTCGGTTCTATAAACCAACAAGTATGGGGTGGCTCCTACCGATGTGCGTACTGTAGTGCGATATCCCAGTAAGGCGAAAGGCAACTGTTCATGCCACTGTCTGGAATTCTGGATTGTCTTTCTCAAAATCTTCTTGATGTTCTTGTTCGCTGCTTCAACGACGCAGTTGGCTTTGGGCCGATAAGGAGTGGAGTTCCTGTGCGTTATTTTGAATTGTTCGCATACATCTTCCATCAAATGACTATTCAGGTTTGCCGCATTATCTATGATGATAGTTGCACGAATACCAAAATGACAGATAAGATTTGAATGTACAAAGTCCACCACGACATTTTTAGTGACCGATTTGAGAGTGATAGCCTCGACCAATTTTGTGAAGTAATCGATGGCAACCAATATAAATCTGTGCCCATTAGATGCTTTTGTCTCAATCGGACCAATGACGTCCATACCCAAGCGACAAAAGGCCAAGGTACTGACATAGGATGTAACTCTATTGGAGGTGCATGAATCAGATCTCCATGCACCTGACACTGATGGCATTTCCGGACGAAACTGAAGCAATCTTTCTCCATAGTTATCCAATAATACCCGGCTCGTAGGATTTTCTTGGCCAAGAAATAACCATTCGTATGAGGTCCACACACTCCTGTGTGTACTTCCTGCATGATTCTTCCTGCTTCCTTGGCGTCAACGCATCTTAACAGGTTGAGATCCGGGGTTCTTTTATACAAGACCTCACCACTCAAAAAGAAACCACTCGCATGCCGCCTAATAGTTCTCTTTTGATCTCCAGTAGCATGTTCGGGGTATTCTTGTGTTTTTAAAAACCTCTTGACATAGTGGTACCATGGCTGGATATTTGGTCCTGACTCGATTACATTACAGTAACCGTGTTTTTCCCAGATTTGGATTTCCAAAGGATCGATGTGGGCATTGCCTGGATAAGGTAACATTGAAGCTAACGTGGCAAGTGTATCAGCTAGTTCGTTGCGACACCGCGGGATGTACCTGAACTCTATTGATATAAATCGCTTGCCGAGATCTTCCACGTGCTGCCGGTAAGGAATAAGCTTAACATCTCGAGTTTCCCATTCAACTTGGGCTTGCCAGATAATCAGATCAGAATCCCCCATAATCAGTAAATCTTCAACATCTTGATCAATGTCCATGTTCATGCCCATGATGCAGGCTTCATACTCAGCCGTATTGTTTGTGCAAAAGAAACGGAGCCTAGCCGTAGCCGGATAGTGCTGACCGGTGGGCGAGATCAAGATTGCCCCAATTCCTACACCTTTGGCGTTTACAGCCCCATCAAAGAACATTTTCCAAGCATGAGCGTCTTCAGGGACTACTTCTATTGTGTTTACCTCCTCATCCGGAAAGTAAGTATTCAACGGTTGGTATTCCTCATCAATCGGGTTTTCAGCCAATTGATCCGCCAATGCCTGGACATTCATCGCCGTGCGAGTGACATAGACTATGTCGAATTCAGTAAGCAAAATATGCCACTTTGCCAATCTCCCGGTGGGCATTGGTTTCTGGAATATGTACTTCAAAGGATCCAACCTGGTTATGAGGTGAGTAGTGTGATCCTGAAGATAATGTCTCAACTTTTGAGCGACCCATGTCAAAGCACAACACGTTCTTTCCAACAAGGTTTATTTGACTTCATAACTAGTGAACTTCTTGCTCAAGTAATAGATCGCCTGCTCTTTCTTTCTAGTAGCATCATGCTGCCCGAGGACACAGCCAAAAGAATTTTCTAAGACTGTCAGATACAAAAAACAGAGGTCTCCCTTGTTTTGGCGGGACCAAAACTGGAGGATTCGAAAGATATTCTTTGATTTTGTCAAAGGCCTCTTGAAACTCAACTGTCCATTTGATTGCGGCATCTTTCCTTAATAGCTTGAATATGGGTTCACATGTGGAAGTCAGTTGAGCGATAAACCGACTGATGTAGTTTAACCTGCCTAAAAGGCTCGTTACGTCTTTTTTTGTCCTTGGGGGAGGTAGGTCCCGGATAGCCTTTATCTTTGTTGGATCCAACTCGATACCTCTCATGCTGACTATGAAATCCAGAAGTTTGCCTGATGGGACTCCGAAGGCGCATTTAGCCGGATTCAGCTTTAAGTCATACGTTCGCAGCCTCTCGAAGAATTTCCTCAAGTCTCGAACATGATCGTCTTGAGTCCTGAACTTGATGATCACGTCGTCCACATACACCTTTATCTCTTGATGCATCATATCATGAAAAATAGCAGTCATGGCCCTCATGTATGTTGCCCCGGCATTCTTCAAACCGAATGGCATAACCCGATAACAGTAAGTACCCCAAGATGTAGTGAAAGCGGTTTTCTCGGCATCTTCCTCATCCATCAATACCTGGTGATATCCCGCGTAACAATCCACGAAGGACTGTATCTCATGTTTGGCACAGTTATCAACAAGGATGTGGATGTTGGGCAGGGGGAAGTTATCTTTGGGACTTGCCCTATTCAAGTCTCGATAATCCACATACACCCGAGTTTTCCCATCTTTCTTCGGCACAAGAACTACATTAGCTAACCACGTAGTATACTGGACCACCCGGATTACCCCTGTTTTCAACTGCTTTGTGATTTCTTCTTTGATCTTATCACTGATATCAATTTTGAACTTTCTCTGTTTCTGTTGAACTGGGGGACAATCAGGGTATATTGGCAATTTATGCACCACTAGATCAACACCTAATCCTGGCATGTGATCGTATGACCAAGGAAACACATCTTTAAACTCAAACAAGAGTTGAATTATTGCATCTCGTGTTTTCTCATCCGTGTGAATGCTTATTTTGGTCTCTCGGATTTCTTCAGAAATTCCCAGATTAACCGGTTCTGTGTTATTCAAATTTGTCTAAGGTTTATTCTCAAAGTGTTCCAGTTCTCGATTTATTTCCCTAAAAGCCTCTTCTTCATCATATTTCGATTCTTGGTTTATTATTTCACAATTAGACAACGTGTTTGTATCTGGGCGTGAAGTCCACAAGCATGTAATGTTATTTAAAGCCACATTATTATAACTGAAAATAAAAGATAAAAGAAAAATAGCTAAAATCAGAATGAATAAAGAAAAATGTAATGATGAATACTGATTTTATTCCTTGGAATTGGGAAGATAAAAAGGTTTACATTTCAAGAAATTAAAAACAAGAAACTAAAGCAAACATCCGAGTTACACCCGAGATAAATCGTGATGCAGGAAAGGTGGCGGGACAAGTCTACCCGGACTCCCGCCTGACTGGGAATGATGTAGCCTCTCAATTTTGAAGCTTATCATTTGGCCCCATGTATAGCACCTCAGCGGTGCTTGTTCCTTCCCCCAACTGAACCATGTGGGTTTCGTAAAGCATTTCTCTCATTGCCCCATATATTTCGTCAATCTCTTCAGTCGTAAAGGCCTCGTCCTCTTCATCTTCAGTGTACCTTGGTCTGACGAAAGTTTTGTTCAAATGTGGCAATGGCTGAGGTAACTTCCATCCCTCATTTTTTCTCTTCTTTGCCCAATCTTCATCTTCTGGAGTAGGGTGGAAACCTATTCCAAGGAGTTACTTAGTGGGAGGCAAAGTGATAGGTTCAGTTATCCCCTGTAATGATTTTCCAAGTCCTTTTCCCGGTTTGAATCCTCATCGGATCATTTATTTAGCCACCATGATCGACGCATTAGAAAGGAAGGGTTGGGGACAAGGGTCTCCTTCTTCATACTGGTCGGTGACCACAATTTCAAAAGACTGATAGACTATGTGCTTGCTTCCTTCTCTTGCTTCAAGGCACGGGACTGAAGGGTCTCGATAGATTGATTGCTCATCTTCCCCGTGGACCATGATCTCTTGACCCTCATGCTCGAACTTTACCATTTGGTGAAGGGTAGAGGGTACAGCTGTGGCTGTATGAATCCATGGCCTCCCCAGAAGAAAGTTGTAGGACGTGTCCATGTCCAGAACTTGGAAAGTTATTTCAAAATCCACTGGGCCAATGGTTAGAATCAAGTCTATTTCTCCAATTGTGCTCCTTTTTATACCATCAAAAGCCCGTACACAAACATTGTTAGGTCGAATTCTTTCGGTCCCAATTTCTATGCGATGTAAAGTTGAGAGCGAGGAGATGTCTACCCCGGAACCTCCATCCACCATAACCCTTTTCATGAAGTACCCTTCACATTTGATTTTTAGGTGCAGGGCTTTGTTATGTGCGGCTCCTTCTGGGGGCAAGTCATTCTTACTGAAGGAAATTTGGTTGATTGCAAAGAATATTTCCGCCATTCTTTCTAGCTGCTCTACAGAAGTCTCAACCGGCACATACGCTTCATTCAAGGTTTTCAGCAGGATCTTCTGATGCTCGGTAGACCTCATGAGCAAAGATAGCATAGACACTTGATCAGGGTGCTTGCACAACTGATCCACCACTTCAAAGTCGGGCATCTTCATTTTTTGGAAGAAAACCTCTGCCTCTTCAGCGCTCACAGGCTTCTTGGGTGGGAAGCGTTTCTGTGTGGCATTATTCACTTCTCATATGTCCGAATATTTCCCAGCAGAAGTATTTCCCGGAAGTTCCCCTGTGATCTCCTTGCCTTTGTAGGTAATCAACGTTCGTTGATAATTCTATAGCACCGTGGACGGGTCCGTTATTGGCTTCTGTGGCACGCATCCGATAACCACTGGCTCATTCAGCCGAGGCATTTTAATCATCCCCCGGACAACATAGGCCCCTTTCGGCACATACATCGGTATTCCGCTTTTCAATTCGAATCTTTGCGGCTTCTCTGAGCGACCTCGTGGGATATAGAGAACCTCATTTTTTGGAAACACCCTCGTATCTGTCTTTGTTTCAACATTCCTTTCAAGCTCAGCCTTGATAGTCTTAATCTTCTTTTCCCCTTTCTCTTGCTTCGGGGTTGCTGTAGGCTTTCTTTCGGTATCAACAATGGAAATTATGGACTTCAGGGCAGGATCAAACTCCTTGTCTTCACAGATCATCCCGATCAACGACCAATTATTGTGAGCGGGCAAGGGATTATTAGTCACATTTGGGACCTTCTCGTCCCTTACCACTATCTTTCTCTGTTCTGTCAAGTGCTCCACTGCCCTTTTTAAAGTCCATCAATTGTTCGTATCGTGCCCTTCTACCCCTGAATGATAAGCGCATCTGACACCCCGTTGATATGATGGTGATTTCGGGTTTTGACCGTTTGGGGGTATGGGTTGTAGGACACCCATTTGGACAAGCTTTGGGAATAACTCAGAATATGGTTCACCGATGGGGGTGAAAGTTTGTCTCCTGGGTAGTTCCCGAGGACGGAAGTTATTCTGGGGTGGTTGGGGATTATAGTGGTTTCGGTAAGGAGGCTGGTTTGTAGGAGGTGGAGCTTGGTTCCGGTTGATTTATTGCGGTGGTTGGCCATATGGTTGAGCATTCATGACCATGTAAGGCTGAGGAGCATAGGCCACATCCAGATGGGGGTAGTAATGTTGTGGGGTTCTTTCTGGAAAATGGGGCTTGGGGTTACGATATTCTCTTGTTCCTGACACTGCCATAGACGTCTCTTCCTTTTTCTTGCCCCTTGCTATTCCTCCTGACACTGCCTGGCTCAAGATTTTTCCCATTTTCAAACCATTCTCTACCATTTCCCCGATTTTGATTGCTTCTGCAAAAGGTTTTCCCATGGCCGACATCATATTCTGGAAGTAATCAGGCTCTTGGGCTTGTAGGAAGACAGTGACCATCTCTATCTCATCCATGGGAGGTTTCACTCTTGAAGATTGCTCGCGCCACTTAATGGCGTATTCTCTGAAATTTTCTAAGGATTTCTTCTTTTGATTTGTCAGAGAATTCCTATCCGGCGCAATGTCTATGTTGTATTGGAACTGTCGAATAAAGTCTCGGGCAAGATCATCCCAGATATGCCAACTGGAGATGTCTTGATCCATAAACCATTCTGAAGCAATACCGATCAAACTTTCCCCGAAGTATGCCATCAATAATTCTTCACTGCCACCGGCTCCTCGTAACTGATTGCAGTATTTCTTCAAATGAGCAATGGGGTCGCCGTGCCCGTCATACTTTTCAAATTTTGGTGTTTTGAACCCTGACGGCAAATGGACATGCGGGAACATACACAAATCTACATAGGAGACACTCTTCTGCTCGCTCAAATCTTGCATGTTCTTTAAACTCTGTTCGAGGCTTCTCATTCTCCTGGCCATCTCATCCTGCTCGGATGCTCTGGGATTTTGGTCTTGCCCAGGTATAAACTCGTATTGAGGATGCTGAGGGTATGCATTGGCAGTAAACCGGGTAGGTTCTAATGAGAAAGATGGTGCTTGGAATGTGAACGAAGATGAGTCACAGTTAGGCCTGTGCAAAGTGGGTTGTGCCGCAGTTGGACAAGGCGGTGCGGTGAATGTGTTTAAGGTCGCACCTGTCGCCGACACCTGGGGGTGAGACTCAGAAGGTGATCCGAAGAAGTGAGATGACATAGTAGGATACGCGAATGGGGTAGTTGGATAACTGATGGGGACGTTGGAAGTCCCACTTGTCCTAGGAAACAGTTCGGGGAAACCGGGGATTGCACTCGGCAGTTCTCTTCCATTGTTCCAGGCGTCCCACATTTCCATTATGCGGAGACGTAGGATTCTGTTTTCCTCAGCAGTTGCTGATTCGGAAGTTGGGATGGCCGAGATTGAACTCTCCTCTGAAATAGGAATCGTTGGTGGAGGGATTTATGAAGACATTTCTATACTTCCTTTGGACCTTGTGAAGTAAGTGTGAACACTTCTTTTTGACTTTGTGACGGGTGGTTGAACACTTCCCTTCGACCTCGTAAAGTATGAATGTGAGGCCAGACTACCACAAAACCAACCACCTTTCTAATAAAACATGGAATTTGCAGCAAGCAAACGGTTAGTTTGAAACAAATAACAGATAGGTAATCTCACGTTGGGGTGTGATGCACCTATACAATTAAGTGGGTTTCTACATGTGTTGCATTAGTTGCATGCGTCATTCCGGCTTCTCTTTACGCCCTCCTCTTAAATGTTCTTCTATTATTCCCTCTTTTTTTTAAATTTTCTTTTAATGGTGGTCGAATCTTATGTGGATTGCCTACGTATCATTTCCCCGCATGAATCAGACCGAGCGTAGTTCTGGCCACAAGTGTAAAAATAAAGACATCATTTTTTTTGGATTTTTCACTTTTTATTGTCAAAATATTCTGCTTACAAGGCTAAAAAAGAAAACTTGAAATAAACTAGAGACTTTGATGCAAAAAGGGAAAATACAAACTTCCAACGGACAAACAGACTCTAAAAGATAAAGAAGATACAGACTCAACTAAGCATGCTTCAAAGCTTTTAATTTTTGTGTCCGCGAGGGGTTGTTTGGCCTTGCCGTGGATTTCAGTGCAAGATCCCTTTGCAGACCTCTCAACTCTTCCATGATCTGGTGGACATATCCCATAACTTAAGAAAAGAGGGTAGTACGGGGCATTTTCTCACATGCTAGGCACCTCATGGTGATGTAGTGCCCGATCTCTTCGATTCTACCCCTGATTATATCCTTTTCCCTAAGCAGTTTTTTTATTTGTTGATTATTTGCCCCCAGTATCCGAGCGTTGTCAGTGAGTTGGTCCAGGAACTTATCCATTTGTTTTTCCATTTGTTCCATCAACTCGTAGCAACGTTTTCTATCTGTCCTGGCATCCCGGGCTTGTTTAAAGACCACCTCTTCGAGAGTGGAATTTGTTCCTCTCAGGCCGATGATGATCCCTTCGTAATCTCTTTTTATTTGCTACATATGAAGTGCACGTTGTTGTGCTCCCCTCGTCCATCTGGCCCGAATCATGGTCAGAGTGGCTTCCGATTTCTCCAAGTCTTCTCGATATTCGAGAGTTTTCTTTTCCAAACTATTTATGAGTACTTCATCAGCCTGGCTCCTTGTTGACCTCTTTGTAGTTGTCTTCATCTTTTGAATCTGGGCTTGGAGTGCTTGCTTCTCTTGTACCCAATCAACCCTCTCCTGCTCGAAATCAGCCTGTTGTATATCCATGGCCGCTTCCAGTATTCCTTTATCCTCTCGCAAGGTATCAATATAAGATTGAAATTCTCGTGCAGTTTCGCCTTTAGCCTTCCTAACTCTGGACTCTATCTCTTTCTCCCAATCGACTGCATACTTTACAGACCTTTCTGCTCTTCGCTCGGGTATTAACTGGTTGTGAAACCACTCGAGGTATGCAAAGCTTACTTCCCCTCATTCTCGGTCGGCTACCATTTCATCAGTATCAGAAAATCGACTACCAAACCAAACCTTTTGTGCATAAGATTCCTTTGGGGGTTCCTCTGTTGTGAATTCCCACACGAATGGACGCATATCCTAAGTTGGGGGTCTCTTTTGTTCTCTCCCTAACTGGCGCATGACGCGTAATGGTGCGTATGGCTGGAAACCCCTGAAACCCATGAGTATGTAGAATGGGCGATATGTCGACATGTGCATAACCTTAGCAGAAGGGAACCAATAATAGTTCCAAGTGAGTTTTTCTGCCTCCAATGAACCGAGTAATTACCGCCAGGCCTTTACTCCGTCTGGAAGATTACAGCATGCAACCCTGCTCGGATGGCAACGAATGTAATTCAGCCAATTTTCATTGAAATTTATCACTATTGGGTGATGATAAAGATGCTCTATGAACCACATTTGCAGCAAAATGTTACATCCTTCGAAGTAATCTCCACCTTCTTGGCATCGAGTTAATGCTCGAAAAATGTCCCACAAGATCATAGGAAGAATGGTATGTTCTTCGCTACTTTGCAAATATGAGATCACTGCTGATAAATGAATTCTGATGTGCCCATCACGCTCTGGAAATACCATGGTCCCTAGAAACGAAATCATGAATGCGAAGGTTCTCAAATCCCTCCAGGCGTCGTAACTTAGTTGGTTGACGAATTTCATGGTTGAGAATTTCTCAAATCCTTTCTCGTCACCAAACCTGTCGTAAAGGTATTTCAATGGAACCCAACCTTCGTTTAAGCAATCCATTGGGATTCGACGGAGGCATAATTTCTTCAAATAGTTATTCACACCTACTTTCCTAGGAGCGGCAGGTTTTTTTCTATAAAGATCCTTCCCAAATCCTGTGAGCCCACCTAATTCTTCTAAGGTGGGTGTCATTTCGCAATCTTTGAATCTGAAGACATTATTTGTAGAGTCCCAAAAACTTACCAAAACCTCAATCAGGTCCCTGTCCGACTCAATTCCCATGATGTCTGGAAGAAACTTGAGGTGCTTAAAAACTTGATTTCGTTCCCAAGTAGCAAAACTAGCCCACCAATTACAGAGACTGCTCGGGGTCTTATCTCGGATCACGAACATAGGAGGCACTTCATCTCTTGCCCTTTTCTGACCATTTCTTTGTGGGGGAATCATGCTGATCCTAAAAAAATAAAAAATAAAATTTAAGACACTCCTAAGCCATATACAGACTATGATTAATTTGTTTTGGATGAAGAGAAAATTGTCATTGCTCATCGCTATTTTAAAAATATCCGGTCTTTGTCAACACGACCTTTCAGCACTTGAAGAAGATTTGAAGGCTGTGTAAGAAGAATCCGGTATGACCATCGTAGCTGTTCTTGCAAAGCAGTCCTTCGGCGCCCTTTTAGCTGTTTTCTCAAGAATGGCATTACCTTGACTAAGGACATTTATTTACCCCCTAAATTCAAAACTTTAAAAATAGTTGAGCCAGATATGGGTTGCCGACGTATCCTACATCCGATGAGAATCAAACTTGCGTAGTTCATCAAAATAAAACAAACTATTTTTTTTTTAAAACAAAAACATTTTTTTTCTGTAGGGTTTCGACATTATTTGGTATTTTTCAAAACATGTGATTAAATCCCTTAACCCTATACACTGCTATTTCCTTTTCAACTTTTTTTTTTCTTTTTTTTTTTTCATATTTTTTTTCAATTTTTATTTTTTTTCAATAATTGAAAAGCCGGTCAGCATGCAGGTCCGAAACAAATAAATGCACAAGCAGGATGCATCATGGTGGTCTTTTTATTTTAGGTACACCTGTCCTAGACAGAACCAACCCCTGTGTTGGGTCCCCTAAGTCAAATGCACATGATGCAAATAAACGTTCCTACTAGGGATCCGACATGGGGCTTTGTTATTCTAAGTTAACATCTTGTTGGATAAAGTATCTAGACTGGCTTACTCGAGCAGACAACTCGAGCCGAGGAGGGTCAGTGTACCGGTAGCATTGCTTTCCGGCTTAACTGGTGGTGCTCCCCGCCTAAAACATGTGTGACTAAAATCCTTCACCGGGTGCCAAGTACCTCGACTATCTCAAAGAAAGCGGGCTATGTCAAGTAAATGCCCAATTTTAATTTCAAGAAGACTCAGAGAAGAAATGGGTTTCGGCACAGTTTATATACAGTTCACAAAATATCAAAGCGGTAAAAGCAACACTTAGCACATTTAAGACAAACATATAATAAAGATCAGATAATAAATAAGCCAAATAAAACAATTATTCCAAGCTCGAATTCTTAACCCTGAACCAGTGGTTTTGGGTTACCATCCCCAGCAGAGTCGCCAGAGCTGTCACACCTCCTTTTTACGCACCCTACCCTTGAGGGTAGATACGAGGGAATTTTTCCATTTAAAGTGACATTATTCGAAATGGAATTATTTATTTATTTCAGAGTCACCACTTGGAATAAATTACGGTGTCCCAAGTCACCGATTTATTTAAATCCCAAATCGAGGAAATTTTCGACTTTCCAAATGAAGTCTGCGGACCAGAAATTCTGTTGACCCGAGGGAAGGTGTTAGGCACTCCCGGATGCTGTGGTTCTAGCACGGTCGCTTAAACTGTTATAGATGGCTTAATATCTGATTTTAATACATGTTATCCTACAGTGCAATTTTAAAAATCATTTACCGCTTTATTATTATTTTTTACAAGAATTGCGACGTCGTGAAAATACATGTTGAACCACGTCATATCAATGTACCCGTGGCTATTGACATATTTTGACTCCGTCGAGATTTGGATTTAGGTCACATAAATGTGCACCCGATTTTAGGAAGGTAAATTATAAAAAGAACGCGACTAAAGCAACTACGCATTTGCAACTTTGCGAAGGCCATGAAAATTCAGCTGATGGCACACCTCAATTCTAAAGATTTAAAAATTAATTATCCGAAGGGCCGTGGGTTATCTATTTTTTGCACTACGGCACACCTCGATTCTAATATTAAAGGGAGTTCGAGCTAAACTTTTGAGTGCCATAAACTATTGGTGTTATTTAATATGGCATTCATCAACTAATTAATGGGCCTAGTTAAAAATTGAGAGACTAAAGGAGATTTCCAATTTATTTTAAAAGCAAATGTCTAAGCCTACCCATTTTGCTAGTTCCCTTATCACGTCAATCCCATGGTCCTTTTGATTCAAGCTTAACTAGTAAAATAATGATTCAATCTGTTTCTTTTAACAAAATTCAACCCCTGCTACAAAGCTCTAATATTTAAAATGAGAGAGTAGTAAAGCAAACATGGCTGAACAATATTAGAAAATATTTTCAAAATAGTTGAATGATTATATCCTGTATCACATGTATCTTAAAGTGAACAAATGATTTCTTTTGATTAACAATATGAGTGATTAAAATAACTACGAGACATGTAACAATTAAATCTACTGTATGAACTTCATATTTCGCTTTTGAAATAATTCAAATCACACTCTACTAAACAATGGGTATATTATGCTTTAAAATGATTTCACCAAATAAAGAATTTGATAATTAATTCATCAAGACTAATTTCAGTTATGAATTTCTAGTTTTAAATAGTTCACAGTCAAATACCTAAACTAGAATAATATACATGACACTAGTTATACTTTAGGGAATCAATTATGATAAAAATAATCATTACTTCATTTCAATTTCCCAAAATTCAAGAGTTACAGGACATGTACCTGGAAAATAGAATATGAAGCGAGTGAGGATCAATAGCAGTGAGCAAATGCAAACAGTGCAGTAACAGTTTCTACAAACCAAGAAAATCCACAGTCAAATTTGAAATCTTAGCAATGAAAACAACAACCAATAGACAGCCTATAATTGACTTTTAATAGACCAAATTCAAGCTAGAAACCAAACCGGAAAGTTCTCAGAATACTCCCTATTGTTCTCTCCAAAACTCACTACTTTCAGCTCTCATCTCTCTTCTTCTTTTTTCTCTCCCTATTTCTGACTGCCCTATCTCTCTTTATCTCATCCTTTTATACCCAAAGTTCTGACCCTTTTCCAGCCTGTTTAACACTTAGATTATTAGGAAAGGTATTTCCCCCATTCATATTCCCTCACAGCCCCTCCTAATCTCCCTTTTTAACTTCTTTTTAGCATGGGCAGCCTATTGTTTTTTCATTAACCCTTAACCCATGTTACTTCTGCCCCAAACTAGCCCATCATTAACTTTTCCACCATCCCATTTGTTAATTTGAGAGTATATCATTGTCTTTTGACAGACCACTAGTACCAAACCATTTCAAACCTTTTAAATCCCAAAATACCCCTGAAACCCATGTGTATTTCTATCCTGACCAATCCCTTTAATTTGTACCACAACTCCTCAACTATAACCAATTCAACTTGTCATTAGCCCTATTTTTGTTCTTTGAAATGTCCAGTGTATCACATTTGAAGTTCTTACTTATTCGATTAAGAACTGCTGAACACTACTAATGATTGCGGATTAACATAGACAATCTTTCAAGAAAACAATCATTGACAAAATAAAAATCAAACTATATGAGCAAAGGGGACACAAGCCATTCTAAAAAACAGTCACGGAAGTTCCCACATTGAACTATTACAAATGTAATTGCAATTAAACTAACAGACAAATTCACTTATTGATTAAAGATAACTGCTTTTGACAATGTGTCTAAGGCAAGCAATACCCGACGAATTGATCAACGAAGAAGAAAAGACAATCACAGATGAAAAGATAAAGATTCGACCGAACTAAAATAAAACTTAAAGGAAATAGACAAAACGACATAGATAGAGGAAATACCGGAAGAAATAGGCCAAATCGAACTGTCTCGAGAAACCTTCGAATCTTTTGGCCAAAGTGGACCTTAATCTTGTGTTTCCTAGTAAAACATGAGACTAAGGTCAAGTTCGGTCACAGGTCTTCATCATTTACTGGTTCATGCTTTTAGGAACTAAGGCTTGTTCTTAGATCTAAAATTCGTGGATCTAGGTCAACGTTAGAGGGAAAACAAGTGTGGATTTGGAGTGAAGGAGTCAAGGAGGTCATGGGGTGTTGGTTTGGGAAGGGTTGGTGGTGGCGCCGCCACCAGGGAATATGAGGGCGGCGCTAGAGTTTATGTCTTAGATTGAGGATTCGAAGTGTTCCAGGAACATTTGAAGGAAGGGAGGCTTGGATTTGGGAAGGGGAGGTTGAGGGGGTACTATGGTGTAAAGATGGGGTGGTTTGGGAGTTGCCCGCCGCCGTGAGGCGATTTTCGGCGGCGGAATATGGTGGTGTTACCCTTGGTTTCTGAGGAGACGAAAGAGAAGAGTGAGAGACGGGGGTTTGGTCTGAGGGGTGTGGGGTGTGGGGAGTTTGGTATATTGGAATTATTGATTTAATCAGGGCCGTTGGATGAATGAGATCCGACGGTCCTGATTGAGTAACTAAACAAAACGACGGCGTTTCAACCCACATGGGTGCTGGAACGGATCGGGTAAACGGGTCGGGCTGAAGAATGGGTAATAGGGAGATGATCTTGGCCGTGGGATCAAAGGAAGATCAATGGCTTGGATGGTGATGCTTTAAACGGCGTCGTTTGGTTGATGTTGGGGCAGAAACGGACCGTTTGATCAAGTGAGACCAACGGTTCAGATGCTGCGCATCAAAACGATGTCGTTTGGGTGGTCTTGGAGACGGATCATATTGGACTGGGTAAGGGGTGAGGTTTGGGCTGGTAAATTTTTGGGCCAAGTCCGATTTTTACTCTTCATTTTTTCCAACTTTTCTTTTTCTTTTTTTAATTTCTAATTCAAACAAAATTCCTAAGTAAAAAATGTAAAACCAAAATTAAACACTAGTAATCTTAACTTAATTTACACTAAAATCAACTTAATAAATACCCATTTAACTTTAAATAAAAATCAATCGCACATAATTAAATATCAAATCACACAATTTTAACATTAAACACTCAAAAACACACAATACATTATTTTTATGATTTTCATTTTCTTGTAAAGCAACTTAATTACTCCTAGTTGTAAAAATTAAATACTAAAAATGTGAATGCAACATATTTTTGTATTTTAATATTAATTTAACAAATAAACACGCACAGACAAATGCAAACAATAAGAAAAATAACACCAAAAATCCACAAAAAATCACACACAGCACAAAACTATATTATTTTGGATTTTTGGGAGTGATTCTCATATAGGGCAAAAATCACATGCTCACAGTCGGGAATAACCTCATTCCTTATCCTATCTAACATGGTGTGCCCGAATATCCATCTCAACATCCTAATATCCGCTACCTTCATCTTCTGGACATGGGCGGTCTTGACAAGCCAACACTCAGCCCCAACGTAGTCGGCCTGAACACCACTCTGTAGAACTTACCTTCAAGTTTTGGTTGAAACCTTCTTGTCACACTAAACACTAGAAGCGAGTCTCCATTTCATCCATCCTGCCCCAATACGATGTGTGACATCTTCATCAATCTCCCCATCCCCCAGAATAATAAACCCAGGGTACTTAAAAGTTCCTCTCTTAGAGATGAATTGTGAGTCCAACCTCACCTCATTTTTCCCTCCCCGAGTCTCACCACTAAACTTACACTCCACGTATTTTGTCTTGGTCTTGCTCAGCTTGAACTTTTAGATTCCAAGGTCATCCTTTACACCTCTAACCTCGCGTCTTGTCAATTAATATAATATCATCTGCAAATAACATGCCCCACAGGACCTCTCCTTGGATGCCGCACGTCAGGAATGTCCATCGCCAGGGCAAACAAAAAAAGGCTGAGTGCTGACCCCTGGTGCAACCCCATCATGAACAAAAAATGGTCCAATTCCTCTCCCACCGTTCTCGGGTCTTTGCTCCATCATGTATGTCCTTAATCATCCTAAGGCAACAGGTACATCTCTAGCCTCAAAACATCTCCACAAAACTCCATCGGGACTTCATCATATGCCTTTTTAACTCGATGAACACCATATGCAAGTTCCTCTTCCTCTCCCTATACTTCTCCATCAAATTCCTAATAAGGTGAATGGCCTCTGTAATCGAGCGCCCCGGCATAACCCGAATTGGTTCTCAAAAATAGACACACTCCTTTTCGCCCTTAGCTCCACCACCCTCTCCCAGACTTTCATCGTATGGCTAAACTTATTTTTGCTCCGAATATACTGACTTCCCCCGTGGTTTACCATACTCCAATTACCTCCCTTGCTTTGATATTTTTGTAACAATTCTTTAACTTATTTATGTTTAATATAAAGATTATTAAATGACTAATTTACCCTTAATAATATAATCATTTCTTAATTTTGTGAACATATTGTTTAATGAATTCAATGAAAACGAATTTGACTTTTGTTCGAATCCATAAACATCGAGTTGTGCGTTTAAACATTTTCCTGGAAGATTGTTGCAAAGCTATTCTCTTGAACTTCTTATGGCGTTGTATAGCTGCTTCAACAATATCTATGTTTTTTAGAACTATATCACATTAAGAAAATAATGTGACATGTTTCGTCACTTATTTTGAATTTTTTGAGTTCAAATAATTTTTTTATTTATCGGATGTGGCCATATTTTGTTCTTTCATAAAAAATCTTAGCCTTTCTGCAAGTTCCAATTTAGAAGGCTGAAATTGATCATTAATTTTTATATAATAGAAAATAAAAAAATTTCTCCTTTAAAGTTTATATTTTAATGAGCACCTGAATTTTCACGAGGTATCTTGACTGAAAATCCAGGGAAAAAATGGTACTTAAGAAAAAGAAAAGAACATATATAAGTGAAAACCCAAGTAATCATAGAGAAGTAACGACTACGAATGAGCTTCATATTAGGGTTGGATTATTCCTTTAATAAATTTTTTGTTTATTATTAAAGAATTTGCTCAAGAAATATACAAAAAATAATTAATTAAAACAGCTTAATATTAGAAAAGGGCAAATCATTCATTGTTACAACCCCAACCCTGATCATGATGGCGCCCAACACACTGCTAGGTAAGCCCGACCTTTCAACAACATTTCCGAACTTAACAGATCATAGATATAAAGCACAGGGGGTAATTACTAAGCCATTATATTAAAAGTCTAGGAATAACGATGAAATATGCAGAAGTTTAACAAAATACTGCAACATAGCCCCTAATAGGACTCGGTGTCACGAATATGAACCTCTAATACAGAATGTCAACCTACTACAAGTCTGTCTAAGAAATGCGGAATAAAAGATAGAGATAGAAGGGAAAGATCAAGGCTGCGAACGCCGTGCAACTACCTCGATACTCCCAGATACTGCTGCTCTGCTAAACTAGTCCTCACTAAGCCTGTAGGGTACCTGGATCTCCACGCAAGGTGCGGGGAGTAATGTGAGTACTCCGACTCAGTGAGTAAAAAATATAAATAAAGGCTGAAAATAAGAAATCATGGAATAATACAAGGTAAACTATAACTGGCAGTTCAGAACATTTAGTAGTGAAGCAACAAGCCGATGAAATAAGAGTACATAAATACTATGACAGGTAAACAAGATAAGTGAAAAATGCAAGAATGCAATGCAACACATAGAACGGTACGCTCGAGTACCCATTGCGGCGTGCAGCCCAATCCATTTAACGTCTACGGCGCTCACTGGGGGTGTGTACAGACTCTGGAGGGGCTCTTACAGCCCAAGCGCAATATCAAGCCATCTCGTGGCACCAACCAAACCCTCAGCCTCAATACCAATATAATACCGGTGTGACGCGCAGCCTGATCCATGCTCAGTCCAGAAATTTACATAGGCCTCTTGGGCAATAGTAAAATAATAGTTCTCAGCTCAGAATGTCATAAAAATGGTGTTTAAGTTTTTAAATATTAGAAAAATGGCTGAGCATTTCAAAAATAGCATTTAAAGTTAGGACTGAGATCAAATAACATGTCAAATAACGTGAAAACAGTGATAGCAATCCCTGAAGGACTCAAATAATTGGCACAAAGCCCAAATATAACAATTTAGTCCAGGTAGGGTGATTATCAAACAAGTTTTAGTCGAAAATACTGTATAAACATCACCCGGGACGAACCAGGTCACAATCCCCAACCACAAATGACCCCGCACTCGTCATAAAGCGCGTGTCTCGCCTCAATATAGAGTTACGATGTGAAATTCCGGGGTTTCATACCCTTAGGATATCATTTACATCTGTTACTCACCTCAAGCCGGCCAAAAGTCTAGCTCGCTATGCCCTTGCCTCTCGAATCAACCTCCTCGCGCGTCAAATCTGACCAAAACCGCAACGAATATGTCACAATATGCTAAAGGAATAATACCCAATCGAAAATGGTCGAAAAACATCAAGAAATCCGAAATTGAGAAGACCCGATCCCTGGGCCCACTTCTCAAAACTCAATTTTTTTACATCAATGGACTCCTTATCTCGGCACGAGTCTATACATATTAAAAACTCCAAAATTCGAGCTCATATGCTCCCTCAATTCCCAATTTTTCATTCAAAAAGTCAAGCCCTAATTCCTCCCCTTTTAATCAAATTTTCATGAATTTCAATGTTGATTCTACAATTAAATGATGTTTTTAGGTCATAAGACTCACCTCCAACCAATCCCAGTCGAAACCCTCTTTAATCCTCGTCCAATAGCTCTTAAGATTGTGCAAAAATGGTGGAAATAAGACCTAGTTCGCGGAGGAAATAATATAAACTCACCAGTTATTTCCGCATATGCTGCTCCTTAGCCGCATCTGCGGCTTCCGCTCCTGCGGTCCTATGTCCGCTACTGAAAAATCTCAGTTAAAGGCCACGACCGATTCTGCAGTCCATAAGTCGCTTTTGCGACTTCCACTTCTGCGGCCTTATTCTGGTTTTGCGAAAATTCATAAAATACCCAGGCCCGCTTCTGCGACCTCCTTCCCGCTTCTGCGGCTTCGCAAATGCGGTTTCCCTCACTGCTTCTGCGAAAATAGCCTAAGCCCAGGACTTCGCATCTGCGTTTCCTTCCTCCGCTTCTGCGCGATCGCACCTGCGGTCCCATAACGGCAGGTGCGGAAACACCAGATACTAGCAGATTTTTTACATGCAAAACTCCAAAACTCTCCGTTTAACCACCCGAACTCACCCCGAGGCCCCCGGAACCTCAACCAAAAGCACCAATGCATCCTACAACATTATTCAAACTTTTTTCAATCATAAAACACATCCAACAACACACAAATCCTCATTTCTCATTGAATTCAAGCCTAAGTTCTTCTAAAACTTCCGAAATACACAATTGATTAAAAACTCAACCAAATCACCTCCGAATCATCTGAAATTTTGCACACACATCCCAAATCACCTAACGAAGCTACTGCAATTCTCGGAAATCCATTTTGACCCTCGGATCGAAATCTTACCTATCAACCGGATATCACCAAAATGCTAACTTTGCCAATTCAAGCCTAATTCTATATCGGACCTCCAAAATCTCTTCCGATCACACCCCTAAGTCACAAATCCCTTTCCGAATATAACCGAATCGCCGAAAATCACATCCGAGCCTTCTAACTCATAAGTCAATATCCGGTTGACTTTTCCAAACCAAACCTTCCTTAAGAGACTAAGTGTCTCATTTCCTACCAAAACCAATCCAATTCAACTCTAACACACCAAATGGCGATAGTGAAACATGAAGCAGCATAAAATAGGGAAAACAGAGCGGTAACACATGAGACGACGGGTTGGGTTATCACATCCTCCCCAACTTAAACAAACGCTCGTCCTCGAGCGGGTCAAGAAACATACCTGAAGTCTCAAATAGGTGAGGATATCTGCTCCACATCTCTTGCTCGGTCTCCCAAGTAGCTTCCTCAATGGGCCGACCTCTCCACTGCACCTTTACTTAAGCTATTTCCTTTGATCTCAACTTTCGAACCTGCCGATCCAAAATAGCCACTGGCTCCACATCATAGGTGAAGTCATCATCCAACTGAAAGTACTGAAGTCTAAAACATGGGACGGGTCCCCAACATACTTCCGGAGCATAGAAATATGGAATACCGGATGGACGCCCGGCAAGCTGGGTGGTAAAGCAAGCATATAGGCCACCTCTCCAATCCTCCTAAGCACTTCAAAAGGCCCAATGAACTGCGGACTCAACTTCCCTTTCTTTCCAAATCTCATAACACCCTTCATGGGCGAAACCTTCAGCAAGACCTTCTCACCCACCATATAAGATACATCTCGAACCTTCCGGTCCGCATAACTCTTCTGATGCGAATGAGCTGTTCGAAGTCTCTCTTGGATCACTTTCACCTTCTATAAGGCATCCTGAACCAACTTTGTCCCCAATAGTCTAGCCTCGCCGGGCTCAAACCAACCAACCAGAGATCTACACCGTCTCCCATATAAGGTCTCATACGGTGCCATCTGAATACTGGATTGATAGCTGTTGTTGTAGGCGAACTCTGCAAGTGGCAAAAACTCAGACCAAGAACCTTCGAAATCAATAACACAGGCACACAACATATCCTCCAGTATCTGAATGGTACGCTCGGACTAACCGTCCGTCTGAGGATGAAATGCTATGCTCAGCTCCACCTGCGTACCCAACTCCGATGAAAAGTCCTCCAAAACTGGGAAGTGAACTGAGTACCTCTATCTGAGATTACACTGGGACACTATGCAACCGAACAATCTCCCGAATGAAGATCCCTGCTAGCCGCTCCGAAGAATAGGTGGTGCACACCAGAATGTAGTGCGCAGACTTGGTCAGTCGATCCACAATCACCCAAATCAAATCAAACTTCTTCGAGGTCCGAGGAAGATGATCGGTGCGGAATCAACCCTTGGGAAGAGTGGGCGCTAACAACTTTTACCCGATAGTGGTTTCGGGGTCAATTTCCTAAGGGAGCTAGTTATGGGAGTCGAGTATTTGTGAAGTCTAGGAAGGTGTTTTGGCTCCTAATTTTGCTTCTATCATTTTTGGTTTTTCTTTTGTTTATCAACTAAATTTATCAACTACAACTGTAAACTAAATTATGCTAAGTAATGATGCTAGTTGTATGCACTAAGAGAAAAGCACTAGGGTCGTAGCACTCGCCTAGGTGACTAATTAACGGGTATAGAATTATAATGTAAGGATTATAATTAAGGGAAATATGGATAACCGTTTCACTTACCACTCACTCTCACACCTCTCGGTAGAGAGAGTGATTTTGCCCAATTAACTCTCTCGAGACCAATTGGGTAGGCTAATTTGCCCAAGCAACTAATGGTTCAAGTAGGGTAATTACTCTTTCGAGGTTTAACCCGTTACTTGGGACTACCATTCTCATGGGTCCATCCCAAATCCTTGTTGGGTTAATTGTGAGGTCATAGACTCTCTTTCTCAAGAAGAGTCAAGACCCACTAAGCTAGACTTAGTGTTTGCAACCACCAAATCCAAGTGAAAATATACAATCAACCCAAATACCAAACACCCAACATCATCCAAACATTAAGCAAAAACACCGATTAATTACCCACACTAGGGTTGAGCCACAACCCTAGCTAATGGGTTTAGCTGGACATGGAAGAAGTAGAAATAGAAGAAATACTAGAAGAAATTGACATAATCATTAACTACAAGATTAATCTACTTGAATCCACGTTAATTGTAAGAGAAAACTACCTAAAGTTGGCTAATAAAAATTGTCTCGTGCTCAACTGCTCAGATAGATTACAAAACTTGACCTAAAAAAGTAAAATGTTCTATTTATACTACACAGGAAACACCGGACAAAAATACCCCTGAAGGTCTGGCGCGGACGCATAGAAATGTCATGCGGCCGCGTAGGGCAACAGATCTTCATATCTGGGCTTTTGGACTTGAGGATGCGGACCACTTAATAATGTCATGCGGCCACATAGGTTGAGTCATGCAGACCGCGTGGAAATGGTGTGCGGCCGCACAGGTGTAGTCATGCGGACCGCGTGGAAATGGTGTGCGGCCGCACAGGTGTAGTCATGCGGACCGCGTGGAAATGGTGCGCGGCCGCACTGTAGAAATCGTTCCATTTTGGCTCTCTGTTCTTTTACCCACGTGGACCGCACTGATTTGGTGTGCGGCGGAGTGGGACTTTTCCTTGACTTTTTGGGCCTCTGATCAACCATCATTGCGGACCGCGTGAAAATGAATGCGGTCCGCATGGAGCTTCTTCAGAATTGTTGTTTCTCTAAACTTTTCTACGCTGCCGCATGACAATTCAGTGCGGACCGCGCAGGTTGGGCTTTAACTTGATAGATGTCTGAACCTTCCTGTACGGCCGCACATCAAAACAGTGCGGTCCGCACAGGTCATCTACTTCCCAATTTTCAGTCATCTTTTTGCGCTTGGCAGGTTTCACTCCTTCTTTGAGCCGATTTGTGATATTCATCATCTAGTCGCTCAAATCTGCAATCAAGCGCAACTTGTAAGCAATTCAGGACTAATCAAGAGCAATTTATGCACAAATCTTAGGTAAGAATGGGTATAAAACATGCACAATTCATAGTTATCAACTCCCCCAAACTTAAACCTTTCCTTGTCCTCAAGCAATTAAAATAAGACCTACCCCTCAATAGAAAACATCCAAGTAATTCCTATTTGTCCTAAAGTAACCTCAATAAAGCATCAATTGGGACTAACAATTGCCCTCAATACGAATGCATCATTAACACATTTAAAACTTTTGAAAACTTGTGGATCAAGTGTGACACAAGAGCTTCAAGGGTTGACACATCTCATCAAGGAACCTTTCTCAAGTACTTTGGTCATTGTGGAACCCAAACTCACACATCCTCGAATCTTCCTAAGTGAACCTCACCTTTTAGAGTAATTGCACACAAATCGAGGTGGAAGAATTTTTCGCTCATCTCTCACAAAGAAGAGACCCTAAGTCCAGCTCTAAGTGCCATATGCTTGCCCTTCATGCAAGTATCCACTAATGTAGGCTTCCCTCAACTCAAGATCATATAGGGCTTTTTAGGAGTCATTGTGAAGGCTTTTGGGTAAAGGTAGGATATGCTTTCGTCCACATGGGTTCAATCTTCCCCTAAGCACTTCTTTTGATTCGTTTTGGCATACTTTCTTAACTCATTTGAGTATTTCTTCTTTCAAGAGGTTATATAGACACGATGTCACTCTTTCTTTTTCAATTCAAACCTTTCTCCTTTTTGTTCACCTTTTTCGCATCTTTTTCCACTTTTTGTTGACTTTGAGTTTCCTTTTTTTTGGGTCTTTTTCACTTTTGTCTTTCTTTTTGCCTTTTTTTTTCTCTTTTTCATTGCCTTCCTTTTCTTTTTGCGTTTGTGCCTTTTCTACCACATTGGTGCCTTTCTTGTCTCTCCCCCAAACTTAGATATATGCCATTACTCAAGGGAAGATTTTTGGGTGCCAAGAGAGGGTTTCATTAAAAACGGGTATAGGCTTGTAACTTTGGTTCACGAAAGAAGAAGGTTTAACGCTCAAAAGGGGTGGACTAGGGATCATTGAATTAGTAGGTCATGAAATGGATCAAGTTAGCCTTTTTGGACCAAGGAGAGCCTACAATCACATCTCAAGTCAAGTTCCACCTATGATTTCGCCTCAACAAACATTTGGGTCAAGTTCTAGACCATTGGCTCGGTACTTGGGCTCACAAATCAAATTCTCGCCACATAAACACTCAAGGATTTCCAAAGATGGAGTCGAGGGCCCACAACGACCTTAGTCACGTTTAAAGCGCACAATGGCCCATATTGACCACATGATGATTGTTTGGTCAACACAAGAGTCTCAAGGCCACGACTTTCACCATCCTAAACACAACTTAATGTCTTTGACCATAAGATCAAAGGCAAATGTGCTAGGCCCAAGTGAAGCTTTACTTGAGGTACCCTTAACTACTAAAGCTTGAAAATCAAAAAGAAAAATCGAAAACTGACTCAACCCTTAAGAAAGTTGTCACGCTATCTATCATTGGGAAGAGCCACCCGGTTAACACAACACTCTACCCTTGGAAAGAACCGTGGCATTAAGAAAACCAAAGGCTTATTACAACATCAAAGCAAAACCAAAAAGAGGCTACGTGCCTAACTTTTCACTAAAACAAAATTTTTTTAACGAAAATAACAAAAATACAAAGAAGGCTCAAATGATAGCAAGTGAATATGTACACACGGGGAGTAGAATATACAACTAAGGGAGTTCAGAATGTAAATTTATATACAAACCATCTATGTCTATGAATGTATTGAGATTAGAAAATATATACAAT
This sequence comes from Nicotiana glauca, assembly GCA_026770625.1. NCBI lineage: Eukaryota > Viridiplantae > Streptophyta > Magnoliopsida > Solanales > Solanaceae > Nicotiana > Nicotiana glauca. The sequence continues at coordinate 525,545 of MU671134.1, read as the reverse complement.
CATCCAGTCAAATCAAAAACAAAAAGTAGGGCCACAACCCCACGAATAAGAGCTAGCATTGTCCCCAATGCTAACTACCAAATAAAACATCAAAAATAGTCAAAGGATATAGAATGGCCCCTCAAGCCTCATCAGCTGCCCTGTGCTAGTCAGTGGCTCCCGTGTCCTCTGTACTGGCAGGGACCTCAGACTGGTCCCCAACCTGCTGCTGCTGTGCTGCTGGGATAGGTGCCTGCTCCGGGTCTGGCTCATCAACTGAACGGGCACCGGAGGGACCCTCATGCTCGGGAGCGACTGATATCACAACTCCCTCAGTGTTGGGGAGTTTTCTCTTCTTTTTCGGCCTGTGCTCCTACTCCTGTGGCTACTCAAATGGTGGCTCTACGGCCGACTCCTCAAACAACAAGTCTAGTGGCAGCTGATCTGCCACTAGCTTTTCCACCTGCTCCTTCAATGCTGCCACCGACTCCTTCGAGGCTTTTGTCTTTCTCAGCTTTCTGTGCTCCTTGGCCAAGATCTTAAGTGCCTAGCTATGCTCACCGACTGCCTTGGCCAAGGAATTCTTCTTTGCCATCATCTGCTCCTGGTTGGCCAGGATTTTCTTCGAAGTCTCCTCAATAGAAGCAGGGATCGCAACAGTCACCGGCGCTCCTTGAGCCTGTACGGCTGTGGTCAATGTGGACAACTTGGATGTCGCTGCCAACATCCAGTTGTTCAGACTGGCTAATGAGTGCGTGAGCTGGTTGGCGGTGAATCTGTGAGTCTTTGATACCGGGATCACCGGATTAACTGAGGTGGAAGGGGGTGCTGTGGAAGGTCCAGGGGGCACTATAGTGGTCTCAGTGGGCTGCTCAATGGCAGCTGGCCAGCTGCGGAAGAAGTGGAGGCTTGGCTCTTCTTGGCATTCTTTGGGTTGTCAAGGCCTTTTTGATCATACAATGAATATGGGCTTACCGGAGGTACCATAACATCATATTTCTTCTTTTCCACCTCCAGCTCCTTGAAGTACATGGTTAATATGTTGGGGAAGGGGTAGTTCATCTTTGTTTCTTTACCCACCATAGAAATCACCCTATGCATAATGTTGCCCACATTCAATGAGAATCCGGCCATGATGGAAGCAACCAATATAGCACGATCAATGGGGACGGAGTGATCATGTGTGGTCGGGTCAAGCCGATTGCACACGAATGTCAACCACCCTTTTGCTTCAAAGTTTAGGGTGTTTCGGAATATCTTCTCCTGTGCCTTGAGCCTCACCGGGACTGTACCTGGAGTTACTAAAATCTCAGCTAACCATGGGCGAGCTTCTTCTTTCATAGCCAACTTCTCCAGGTATTGAGAGTCATCCTCCTCCGCAAATCCCAAGAATTCATTAAGAGACTTCCCATCAAATAGCACAATCTTGTCCCTCACTTTTGTAGCTGTGGAGCCCCGAACTACATGGTGAACATTGCCATAAAGTTTCTTCACCATGTGCTCATTTGCCAATCCCACTCGTTCTTTGAAGGAGCTCTAACCCTCTCTTGTATGGAATTTTGCTTGTACGTAAGGGTTGTGAGGGATCAAATCAGCATCAATAAACAGCCTCTCTGGAATGAGCTTTCTCTTGGGCCACCATTCCCTAAATAGGTGGAAGGCAACCTGACTGACGAACCTGTCCTCCCAAACCTCGGGTTTCCTAGTCCGCTCTATCCCCCCCACTTGTGGTTCACCTCCTTCTGCATGTTCTCCACTCTCCCCTGATACTAAAGCTGTGGGAGAAGTGGAGTATTTTTCATCACTACCCTTTTCTGTTCCGGACTCATCAGACAAGTCTGAAGCTACCCAATTCTTTGGCCTCTTGGAGGTGGCCACATTTGCCTGCTCAAGGGAAGAAGACTCTGGTGCCGGAACCTCCACGGACGTGTGTGTGGGGGCGGACTCTGAAGTCACACTCCGGGAGGGGGCATACTCACTACCTGTTGACTGAGAGGCAGCCCTGTCGGCTGTCCGAATTATCTGTCTATTCTTCTTCATAGTACCCCTATCCTTGGCAGTGAGTTTTACCACCCTTCTAATTGTCTTCCCTCGGGAGGAACCACCCCTCCCGGTTTCTTTCTCTTTTCCCCCACGTTGTGGTTGTGCACCTCCGCATTTTTTCACCATTTTATGCAAGAGAGAAAAGTCTCAAATTATTAGTAGAAGCACATAAGGAGTGGACAGTTTAAAATTCAATGCAAAATTGTAGACACAGTATTGCAGACATGAGGGATGCGGATCGTAGAGAAAAGTCACGCGGTCCGCACAGGCAAATCATTACAATTACCGCCTCTCTGAAAATAACCTACGCGGACCGCACTATTTTGGTGCACGGCCGCGTGGGAAACTTCAGAGACCTATCCAATTTGGGAAATTTCCACGCGGACCGTGCTATTTTGGTGTGCGGACGTATGGAAACTTCAGAGACTTGCCAATTTATGTTTTTGCAGTGCGGACCGCACAAAAATGTCATGCGGCTGCGCTGGGTCTTCTGAGTTCAATTCCTTGATCATTTCAATCCCACGCGGACCGCACTGTTTTGATGTACGGCAGCGTGGGCACTGTTCAGAGACTGCTCATTTTTCACTTTTGCCCTGCACTGATTCAACATTATCCCTACAACACTTCACAAACCATCAGCTCAAAAATCCTACTCTACAAAGGAAAAACAAAGAAATTCAAAAGACATGGGTTGCCTCCCAAGAAGCGCCTGATTTAACGTCGTGGCACGACATAAGTTACCATCATATCACTTCATATCAGGAACCGCCACCATGTGGCTCTCATCAAACTCTCTAAGAAATAGTAAAAAGCATGTCCACCAAGGTGACCTATCATCTTGTCAATAAATGGTAGTGGGTAGTGATGCTGATGGGGCACTTTGTTCAAAATTACATCCTTCTGATGATCTTACCTCCTTTAAGATGATTGTTCTACACACTGCACTACATGAAAGTTTGCCACTACGGTCTTTTCATCCTTTGTTTGTCTAGAATGATCTGGGGGAGTCCAAAGGATGTTGGGAGCTGGGTATAGTATCACTTGTTGCATCACATCATCTGACCCCCATTTCTGTTTCAAACACATTTTTGCATCATCCTTTAAGAGAGCATCGGGTTCACAAATTTGTAGACACATGTGTGGCTCAGTTGGTTTCATTCCTAACACCGGAGGTACTTCAATTGCTGGCTTGTCTAGAGGAGTTTTCCATTCATCGAGGTCCAATGACAACCTACTAGGACCACACAATTCCATGTCATGCAAAGCATCAATGCACATCACCCTACTTGAATCATCATTCACCTCACGGATTAGCGGTATGGACACAAGTGGTCTTCAACATTACTCATAGAACTTGTATCATCCATTATCACCGCCGTGACAACGTCAACAAAGGAACACACCTCGGTGCTACTAGGTTGCTTCATGGATTTGCACACCGGGAAAACCACCTTTTCATCGCCAACATGGAAGGTCATCTCTCCCGCCTTGACATTAACCAAAGCCTTCCCTGTTGCTAGAAAAGGCCTTACAAGAATAATTGGGACTTCAAAGTCCACCTCACAATCAAGAATGATGAAATCAGTCGGCAAAATGAATTTATCTACCCTTACAAGGACGTCAGCAATTATACCCAACGGTCTCTTCATTGACCGGTTTGCCATTTGAAGTCTCATCGAGGTTGCTCTTGGTTGACCAATTCCCAAAGTTTTAAACACTAAATATGGCATTAAGTTGATGCTTGCCCCCAAGTCACAAAGGGCTTTTGCAAAGTCGGCGCTTCCAATAGTGCATGGGATAGTGAATGCACCGGGGTCTTCTTGCTTTGGGGCCATGGAGTGCACAATTGAGCTCACTTGATGCGTCATAGGTATTGTCTCACAATCCATTGACCTCTTCTTGGTGACCAACTCTTTCATGAATTTGGCACACCCCGGAATTTGCTCAAGTGCTTCAACTAAGGGAACGTTGATTGTAAGAGCCTTCATCATGCCTATGAACTTTTTGAAATGGTGATCACTCTTGATCTTAGCTAACCGTTGTGGATACGACAGAGGGGTCCTAGGCAAAGGTGCCTTGGCTTTGGACACCACCGGCTCGGGTATGTCAACAACGTGTTCCCTAGACGGGTTCACGTTCTCTTGAGTCTCATCCTCAACCTCTTGAATGTATATTCTCACTTCATTTCTTGCACTTGGTTCCACAACATCATCAACTCCCGTAGTCATATAATCATTAGGCAACTCATCTTCCTCTGCCATGATTTGATTCTCTCTTGAGGCATGCATATCACTGCCTCATCTACTCCGTGTGGTCACCGCCATCACATGGTTGGTATTTCCGCCCTTTGGGTTTACTACCATATCACTCAGTAGAGTACCCTTTGGGCAAGTATTCAAAGCTTAAGAGATTTGTCCGATTTGGACTTCTAAGTTCCGGATAGATGTATTATGAGATGCCAATTTGGCATCAGAGTCTTGGTTCTTTTTCATCATCTATTCAAACATTTTCTCAATTCTAACCAAATCACTTCCGGATGAACTTGGACCTTGACGAGGAAAGGGAGGTGTCATGTTCGGATGTTGATACATGGGTGGTCGTTGAAAGCCTTGATTTCCACCATTATTGTTCCACCCACCTTGTTGATTATTCCAATTCCCTTGAGATCGCCATTGTTGGTTGATTTGATTTCCTCTATTCCCTTGGTAGTTGTTGACATATTGACAATCTTTACTTTGCTCATCATAACATTCATTTGAATAACCACTACCATCATCATAATTTTCACAATTCCCTTGTTGTTGTGGCCCTCTTTGCCTTCTCTTCATCATGTTTACTCCTTCCATAGCATTGACTTGGCGCGGGTTTTGCACTTGTTGCAATTGTGCCTTTGCTAATTGATTCATTGTTGTTGTAAGTTCGGAAATGGCTTGGCCGTGGTCATGCAACTATTTATGCAAATGTATAACATTGGGATCACCTTGAGGAACGTTTGCCCGACTTTTCCACGCCGAAGAAGTGTCGGCCATTTCATCTAAAACTTCGCATGCTTCATTTTACGGGAGCTTCATAAAGTTTCCACCCGCCAATTGGTTCACAATGCATTGGTTTGTTATGTTGATGCCTCTATAGAACTTTTGTTGAATCATCACATCATTCATGTCATTATTCGGGCACTCCTTGACCATAGTTCTAAACCTCTCCCATATTTCATGCAAAGGCTCCGTCGTTCTTGCTTGAAGGCCAAAATCTCATCACGGAGCGCCACCATATGGCTTGGAGAAAAGAACTTGGCAATGAACTTGTCCGCCAATTCATCCCATGTAGTGATTGAATGATTCGGTAACCTCTCCAACCAATCGAGCGCTTTACCCCGAAGAGAGAATAGGAAAAGCCTCAATCTTAAAGCATCTTCGGACACATTGGTTTGTTTACTTCCCCAACAAGTATCCACGAACCCCTTCAAGTGCTTGTATGACTTTTGATCGGAGGCGCCCGTAAAATACCCTCGTTGTTCAAGAAGTGTCAACATAACATTTGTGATTTGAAAATTCCCCGCCTGGATTCAAGGAGGAACTATTGCACTTGCATAACCTTGGTTAGGGAGGACCCTTGGAGCAACTCTTAGTGGAGGCGGAGGAGGGTCTGGAATTGCATCATTAGGATTTACATTAGCATTTCTACCTCTCCTCGGTATTTGTGGTACCTGGAGTTCCTCTTGTTCAACATCATCAATCTCCTCCCCTGCGACCACGTTGTCAAGAGGGACATTCCCGTTTAAAGCCATTTGTACCTGTTGGTTTGACACTAATAATGTTAGTAAAAAGAAGGAAAGAGAAGCAAAACACAATACTAGCTCCACAAATAGTCAACACCGTAAGCTCCCCGACAACGGCGCCAAAAAGTGATCGGTGCGGACCCAACCTTGGGAAGAGTGGGCGCTAACAACTTTTACCCGATAGTGGTTTCGGGGTCAATTTCCTCAGGGAGCTAGTTGTGGGAGTCGAGTATTTGTGAAGTCTAGGAAGGTGTTTTGGCTCCTAATTTTGCTTCTATCATTTTTGGTTTATCCACTAAATTTATCAACTACAATTGTAAACTAAATTATGCTAAGTAATGATGCTATTTGTATGCAATAAGAGAAAAGCACTAGGGTTGTAGCACTTGCCTAGGTGACTAATTAACGGGTATAGAATTCTAATGCAAGGATGATAATTGAGGGAAATATGGATAACCGTTGCACTTAGCACTCACTCTCACACCTCTCGGTAGAGAGAGTGATTTTGCCCAATTGACTCTCTCGAGACCAATTGGGTAGGCTAATTTGCCCAAGCAACTAATGGTTCAAGTAGGGTAGTTACTCTCTCGAGGTTTAACCCGTTACTTGGGACTACCATTCTCATGGGTCCATCCCAAATCCTTGTTGGGTTAATTGTGAGGTCATAGACTCTCTTTCTCAAGAAGAGTCAAGACCCACTAAGCTAGACTTAGTGTTTGCAACCACCAAATCCAAGTGAAAACATACAATCAACCCAAATACCAAACACCCAACATCATCCAAGCATTAAGCAAAAACACCCATTAATTACCCACACTAGGGTTGAGCCACAACCCTAGCTAATGGGTTTAGCTAGACATGGAAGAAGTAGAAATAGAAGAAATATTAGAAGAAATTGACATAATCATTAACTACAAGATTAATCTACTTGAATCCACGTTAATTGTAAGAGAAAACTGCCTAAAGTAGGCTAATAAAAATTGTCTCGTGCTCAACTGCTTAGATAGATTACAAAACTTGACCTAAAAAAGTAAAATGTTCTATTTATACTACACAGGAAAAATCGGACAAAAATACCCCTGAAGGACTGGCGCGGACCGCATAGAAATGTCATGCGGCTGCGTAGGGCAACAGATCTTCATATCTGGGATTTTGGACTTGAGGATGCGGACCACTTAATAATGTCATGCGGCCGCATAGGTTGAGTCATGCGGACCGCGTGGAAATGGTGTGCGGCCGCACAGGTGTAGTCATGCGGACCGCGTGGAAATGGTGTGCGGCCGCACAGGTGTAGTCATGCGGACCGCGTGGAAATGGTACGCGGCTGCACTGTAGAAATCGTTCCACTTTGGCTCTCTGATCTTTTACCCACGCGGGCCGCACTGATTTGGTGTGCGGTCGCGTGGGACTTTTCCTTGACTTTTTGGGCCTCTGATAAACCATCATTGTGGACCGCGTGAAAATGAATGCGGTCCGCGTGGAGCTTCTTCAGAATTGTTGCTTCTCTGAACTTTTCTGCGCGGCCGCATGACAAATCAGTGCAGACCGCACATGTTGGGCTTTAACTTGATAGCTGTCTGAACCTTCCTGTGCGGCCGCACACAAAACAGTGCGGTCCGCACAGCTCATCTACTTCCCAATTTTCAGTCATCTTTTGGCGCTTGGCAGGTTTCACTCCTTCTTTGAGCCGATTTGTGATATTCATCATCTAGTCGCTCAAACCTGCAATCAAGCGCAACTTGTAAGCAATTCAGGACTAATCAAGAGAAATTTATGCACAAAGCTTAGGTAATAATGGGTATAAAATATGCACAATTCATAGTTATCAGAAGACCACTCACAAAATCCATAGTAATCTTCTCCCATTTCCACTCTGGAATAACTATCCCCTGAAGTGCACCACCGGGTCTCTGATGCTCATATTTCACCTGCTGACAGTTGAGGCACCGGGCTACATAACCCACAATATCTTTCTTCATTCTCCTCCACCAATTGTGCTACCTCATATCCTGATACATCTTCGCGGCACCCGGATGAATGGAATACCGCGAGCTATGGGCCTCCTCAAGAATCAACTCTCTAAGCCCATCTACATTGGGCACACAAATCCGGCCCCTCATCCTCAATACACCATCATCGCCAATGGTCACATCTCTGGCATCGCCATGCCGAACTCTGTCCTTAAGTACAAGCAAATGCAGATCATCATACAGTCGCTCTATGATGCGATCATATAAAGAAGACCGAGAAACCACGCAAGCCAATACCCGACTGGGCTATGAAAGGTCTAATCTCACAAACTGATTGGACAACACATGAACATCAACTGAAAAGGGCCTCTCCCCACTGGAATGTACGCGAAACTCCCCATACTGACTGCCTTTCGGCTCAAAACATCGGCCACTACATTGGCCTTTCTCGGATGATACAGAATAGTAATATCATAATCCTTTAGCAACTCAAGCCACCTACGCTGTCTCAAATTAAGATCTTTCTGCTTGAACAAATGCTGAAGACTGCGATGATTGGTGAACACCTCACAAGATACGCCATATAAGTAGTGCCTCCAAATCTTTAAAGCATGAACTATAGCAGCCAACTCTAAGTCATGAACATGGTAGTTCTTCTCATTGGGCTTCAACTGACGAGAACCATAAGCAATCACTCTACCCTCCTGCATCAATACACAGCCAATCCTGACTCTCAAAGCATCACAATAGACAGTGTAAGAACCTGAAGTTGATGGCAATACTAATACTGGGGCTGTGGTCAAAGCTGTCTTGAGCTTCTGGAAGCTCTCCTTGCACTTGTCCGACCATACAAATGGAGCACCCTTCTGCGTCAACCTGGTCAAGGTCGAAGCAATAGATGAAAAACCCTGAACAAACCGGCGATAGTAACCCGCCAAACTGAGGAAACTACGAATCTTTATGGCTGAGGACGGTCTAGGCCAACTCTAAACCACCTCTATCTTCATTGGATCAACCTGAATACCATTGCTGGACACCACGTGCCCCAGGGAAGCCACTGAACAGAGCCAAAACTCACACTTGGAGAACTTTGCATAAAGCTTCTCCTCCCTCAATCTCTGCAATATAACTCGCAAATGTTGTGCGTGCTCCTCCTAGCTACGCGAGTACACCAGGATATCATCAATAAAAACAATAACAAATGAATCCAGACACGGACGAAATACACTATTCATCAAATGCATGAACGCTGCTGGGCATTAGTTAGCCCAAAGAACGTAACAAGAAACTCATAGTGCCCATATCTAGTCCTGAAAGTAGTCTTCATAATATCTGAATCCCTGATCTTCAACTGGTGATAGCCTGAACGGAAATTAATTTTGGAGAATACCCTTGCCCCCTGAAGCTGGTCAAATAAATCATCAATACGAGGCAGGGGGTACTTGTTCTTCACCGTTACTTTGTTCAATTGCCTGTAGTCAATGCAAATTCTCATGGTGCCATCCTTCTTCTTCACAAACAGAACCGGTGCACCCCATAGTGACACACTAGGCCGAATGAGCCCTTTTCTAGGATTTCCTGAAGCTGATCCTTTAATTCTTTCAACTCTGCTGGAGCCATGCGATACGGAGGAATGGAAATGGACTGAGTGCCCGGCACCAGGTCGATACCAAAATCAATATCCCTGTCCGATGGCATGCCTGCCAGGTCTGCAGGAACTATATCAGGGAAACCCCTCACAATGGGAACAAAATCAAGGCTAGGAGTCTCAACTCCAACATCTCTCACAAACGCCAAATATGAAAGGAAACCCTTACCAACCATACGTTTGGCCTTCAAGAAAGAAATAACTCGACTAGGAACATAGTCAGTTACACCTCGCCACTCGATAATCGGAACATCCGGCATAGCCAAAGTGGCTGTCTTAGCATGACAGTCTGGAATAACATGACACAGAGATAAGCAGTCCATGCCCAGAATGACATTAAAGTATAACATGCTCAATAGCAATAAATCAACTCGGGTCTTCAGACCCCCAATAGTCACCAGACAATCCCGATACACATCTATAACAATAGTATCGCCCACCGGGGTAGATATGTGAACAGGTAAAACAAGACACCCTCGAATCGTACCTAGATGATGAGAAAAATATGAGGACACCTAAGAATAGGTAGAACCGGGATCAAATAAGACGAAGGCATCTCTATGGCAGACTAAGATAATACTTGTGATAACAGCATCTTGTCACAACCCCAAACCCGGTCGTAATGGTGCCCAACACAACTGCTAGGCAAGCTCGACCAATTACAATCTCAACCCGAGCATAAAGCTCAAAACCATTTATTTGAAAATCATTAACAGCGAAGAAACCCAAAATATAACAGATAGATAGAAAACAACCCGATTATCAACAATACTGGGTAACCTCCCAAAGACGTGGGGGTCATGAGTCTAGAGCCTCTAACAGAATAGTATAATAATACTATAATAATACAAAGTCTGAAATACATGGACAGTCAAATAACAGGAAATAGGGGAGGAGTCGGGTCCTGCACATCAAGCAGCTGCCTCGACAACTCCGAATGAAACTCCGAAGTCAGCAGGAAGCTCAGCTAGCTCCCGAAGTACCTGGATCTGCACACATGGTGCAGGGAGTAAAGTGAGTACTTCCAACTCAGTGGTAATAAGAGAGAATAATATCTGAGCGATAAGAACCACGTATGAGCGCACCAAAAATGCTATAAAAGAAAGTAACACCCTTTGAGATCAACAAAAATTCTGTGAAAATCCTTTAGAAAGTCTCAAGAAAGCCACACCGGGACTGTACCTGGAGTTACTAAAATCTCAGCTAACCATGGGCGAGCTTCTTCTTTCATAGCCAACTTCTCCAGGTAATGAGAGTCATCCTCCTCCGCAAATCCCAAGAATTCATTAAGAGACTTCCCATCAAATAGCACAATCTTGTCCCTCACTTTTGTAGCTGTGGAGCCCCGAACTACATGGTGAACATTGCTATAAAATTCCTTCACCATGTGCTCATTTGCCAATCCCACTCGTTCTTTGAAGAAGCTCCAACCCTCTCTCGTATGGTATTGTGCTTGTACGTGAGGGTTGTGAGGGACCAAATCAGCATCTATAAACCGCCTCTCCGGAATGAGCTTTCTCTTGGGCCACCATTCTCTAAATAGGTGGAAGGCAACCTGACTGACGAACCTGTCCTCCCAAACCTCGGGTTTCCTGGTCCACTCTATCCCCCCCACTTGTGGTTCACCTCCTTCCGCATGTTCTCCACTCTCCCCTGATACTGATGCTGTGGGAGAAGTGGAGTATTTGTCATCACTACCCTTTTCTGTTCCGGACTCATCAGACGAGTCCGAAGCTACCCCATTCATTGTCCTCTTGGAGGTGGCCACATTTGCCTGCTCAGGGGAAGAAGACTCTGGTGCTGGAACCTCCACGGACATGTGTGTGGGGGCGGACCCTGAAGTCACACTCTGGGAGGGGGCATACTCACTACCTGTTGACTGAGAGGCAGCCGTGTCGGCTATCCGAATTATCTTTCTATTCTTCTTCATAGTCTCCCTATCCTTGGCAGTGAGTTTTACCTCCCTTCTAAGTGTCTTCCCTCGGGAAGAACCACCCCTCCCGGTTTGCTTCTCTTTGGCCCCACTTTGTGGTTGTGCACCTCCGCATTTTTTCACCATTTTCTGCAAGAGATACAAGTCTAAAATTGTTAGTGGAAGCACATAAGGAGTGGACAATATAAAATTCAATGCAAAATTGCAAACACAGTATTACAGACAGGAGGGACGCGGACTGCACAGAAAAGTCACGCGGTCCGCACAGGCAAATCATTACAATTACCACCTCTTTGAACATGACCTACGCGGACCGCACTGTTTTGGATTGCGGCCGCGTAGGTCCAACGCGTACCGCACAAAAATGCCATGTGGTCCGCACAGATCAAGCTCTTGAGTATACACTTCTCTGAACCTTGGCCACGCAGTCCATACTGTTTTGGACCGCGGCCGCGCTGGGTTCACGCGGACCGCACACAAATGTCCACGCGGACTGCGCAGAGGAATTTTTCAATTACAAATCAAGGCATGCGGACCGCACACAAATATTGTGCGGCCGCGTAGGGCAAACATGACTAGGTAGGTTCTTTTATTCTTTTTAGTCCAATTTTTAACGTCCTAAGTGTCCCTACTCAGTGTTTTTAACAAGAAATTATGCCCAAGTTCAACATGTGTTCACAAACCCTATTCTAACAACTAACTAATATGAACAAGAAAGAACTAAAAAGAAATTAAGAAGTTATTCTAATAGAAATCAATTAAAACAAACACAAATTAAACTAAGAATTGAAATGAATAGGAAATGTTACCAGGGAATATTGAGATAACAAGATGTCCACAAGTTATACGGGTGAACAGTAGAAAGGTATGCTCAGATGAAAAATTTGTGAAAAGGGTTAAAGGAGGCCCAAGGCTCCTATTTATAGAAAACTATGGGGCCCATCTATTACCCACCTGCGCGGCCGCACAAAAATGGCACGCGGACCGCGCAGGATTTTGCATCCTTAAAGTAGAGCAAAACCCACGTGGACCGCACTGTTTTGGTGCGCGGCCGCGTGGGAAACTTCAGAGACCTATCCAATTTGGGCAATTTCCACGCGGACCGTACTGTTTTGGTGCGCGGACGCGTGGAAAACTTCAGAGACTTGCCAATTTATGTTTTTCCAGCACGGACCGCACAAAAATGTCATGCGGACGCGCTGGGTCTTCTGAGTTCAATTCCTTGATCATTTCAATCCCACGCGGACCGCACTGTTTTGAAGTGCGGCCACGTGGGCACTGTTCAGAGACTGCTCATTTTTCACGTTTGCCCTGCACTGATTCAATATTATCCCTACAACAATTCAAAACCATTTATTTGAAAATCATTAACAGTGAAGAAACCCAAAATATAACTGATAGATAGAAAACAACCCGATTATCAACAATACTGGGTAACCTCCCAATGACCTGGGGTTCATGAGTCTAGAGACTCTAAAAGAATAGTTTAATAATACTATAATAATACATAGTCTGAAATACGCGGACAATCAAATAACAGGAAATAGGGGAGGAGTCGGGTCCTGCGGACGTCAGGCAGCTACCTCGACAACTCCGAATGAAACTCTGAAGTCAGCAGGAAGCTCAGCTAGCTCCCGAAGCACCTAGATCTGCACACATGGTGCAGGGAGTAAAGTGAGTACTTCCAATTCAGTGGTAATAAGAGAGAATAATATCTGAGCGATAAGAACCACGTATGAGCACACCAAAAATGCTATAAAAGACAGTACCACCCTTTGAGATCAACCAAAATTCTGTGAAAATCCTTTAGAAAGTCTCAAGATCAGTTAAAAATCTCTTTTACAAATATCTTTTTTTCTTTTTCAACAGCCAAGCATATGAATACTATATCAGATAGAGCAAGTCGGCTCATAAATCGACCCCTTGGGCATAGCACTCCTTAACATATAACACCAGGGTATCTGATCAACAAGGCAAGTAACAATATGTATGCCAATGATATATGAGTGCTAAATGTCATGCCACGTAGTACAAACAGGAGTGAATGCATGAATGCAATGCAATTCACATGACTGCTGTGGCGCGCAGCCCGATCCATTTATGTACCCGCACCCACTGTGGGGATTCAGACTCCGGAGGGGCTCCTACAGCCCAAGCGCAATATCAATATTACACCGCTACGACGTGCAGCCCGATCCATGCATAGTCCAGAATGCACACATAACACTCGAGGCCTGAAAGCCTCCTCACATAACCCTCGAGGCCTAAAAGCCTTCTCACATTACTCTTCATGCCTTCACATATGGCCCTCGGCCTCAATCAGTCCAAAATAGTCAAAAGCCCCTCGGGCATCAGTAAAACAATAATACTCAGCTCAAACAATAGTTCAAATATCTGTTAAAAACTCCAAGTTTGAGAAAAATATAGCTGACTTCATGAAACAGTGTAAAATCACATGGACTGAGTTCAAATAATATTTCAAATAGTGAGGAAAACAGTGATGATAGTTCAAAAAGAGTTCAAATAATCAACAATAAGCCCCAAATATTGCAATGAGCCCAAGTCATAATGATAACAACAAATCATTTATAATTACGCGGTAAAAACCAACAACCGGGACAGACCAAGTCACAATCCCTAATGGTGCTCTACCCCACGCTCACACCTGGCGTGCAACTCACCACAATACAGCACTATGATGTGCAAATTCGGGGTTTCAAACCCTCAGGATATCATTCCCAAGTATTACTCACCTCGAACCGGCGAAATCTCAAGCCCGCGACGCCTTTGCCCCTCAAATAGGCCTCCACGCGCGTCGAAACTAGCCAAAAATAGAGCGAATACATCACAATATGCAAATGGGACAATACCCAATCGAAAACAAACGAATTATAGCATGAACCTCGAAACTAGCAAAACCCGAGCCCCTGTCCCGCTTCTCGAAAAATTATGAAACTTACATTACTGGATTCCTCGTCTTTCCACGAGTCCGTACATATAAAATTCATCACAATCGGAGTTCAATTGCCCCTTCAAATTCCAATTTTTCATTCCCAAAAACCAAGCCCTAGTTTCTCCAATTTTTACCCAAATTTCAGAGATTTCAAGGATGAATCTTCAATAAAATCATGTATTTAACTCATAAAACTTATCTCCAATCGATTTCCAGTCGAAATCCTCTTAATTCCTCGGTAAAAGCTCCCAAGCTTGCTAAATAATGGTGGAAAATGAACCCAAGTCGCGGATGAAATGTCCTTAAAACATTCTGCCCAGCTGAACATTCCTTCTTCGCGAACGGGATGATCTCCCGCGTCCGCGATGGCTAAAAAAATACACTGGGCCATTTTCTCTACGCGAACGCGATGCCTTGACTAGCCCCAACTACATGAATGCGGGCTCCTGCTGCGAACGCGATGCACACAGGCCAGGGGGTCCCCAGACCCTTCCACGCGAACGCGTCACTCCCACGCGAACGCGAAGGGCAACTGCCATGGAATCCTTCACGCGCCAAACCATCTCCGCGAACGCGACCCTGGAATGCGAACGCGAACGCGAAGACCTAAAATCCTGGCCCTCCAATTCCTTCTACGCATTCGCGACTAACCCATGAGAACGCGAAGAACAACCTTCTGCAACACCAACAGTCGAAAACCAGCAGTCCTTAAGGTCCAAAAATGGTCCGATTGACCATCCGAAATCACCCCGAGGCCCCCGGGACCTCAACCAAAAGCACCAACACACCCTAAAACATTATTCAAACTTGCTCCAATCATCAAAACACATTCAACAACACGAAAACCATCAATTTTCATCGGATTCAAGCCTAAGTTCTTAAAAAACTTCCGAAACACGCATTCGATCAAAAACCCAACCAAACTGCGTCCGAATGACCTGAAAATTTGGAGACATATCCAAAATCACCTAACGAAGCTACTGCAACTCTCAGAATTCCATTCCGACCCTCGGATGAAAATCTCACCTATCAACCGGAATCCGCCAAAATTCAAACTTCGCCAATACAAGCCCAATTCTACACCGGACCTCCAAATTCAATTCCGATCGCACTCCTAAGTTACAAATCACCTCCCGAAGCTAACCGAAACATCGGAAATCACATCCGAGCCCTCTAACTCACAAGTCAATTTCCGGTTGACTTTTCCAAAACAAGCCATCCTTAAAGAGACTAAGTGTCTCATTTTCTACCAAAACCAACCCAAATCAATTCTAACACACCAACCACTGATAACGAAACATGAAGAAGCAATAAACGGGGAAAACGGAGCAGTAATACATGGGACGACGGATCGGGTCATCACATCCTCCCCAGCTTAAACAAACGCTCGTCCCCGAGCGTACCCAGAGTTGTACTAGAATCAACCCAATAGCTGAATGACCTTACCAAGGTTATACTCGGGGTGATCCCACGTCACCCTATCTCACATAGGTCCGATAACACAATATAGCTGGAATTTCACAGTCCATCTAAACCATAAACCACATTGCACTTCCCGAAATCATACACCAGATCAGAATCTCACATCTGTATTCAGAATAAACCCGAACCAACTGTAATAACCCATACTTGCCACTCCAGGTGAGATCATGTGATATACTACACAACCCAAACACTCGAGACGATGGCCTCTATTCACAGCAATTGCCCATAATAACCAAATACCGATAGAAAAACCCTTTTTATTATCTAAAGTCTTATTCCACAACTTTCACATACTGCCAACGGCAACTGAAACACGCGATATACCGAACCCATCTCTCAGAGCAACCATTCATGAATCCATTTCCCTCTTGACTGATACTACAACAAATTTCCGAGCCAAACCTCGATATTACTTTTCTAACAAGATGAAATCAAATTGGTTCGTACTCATTAATGACTCCAATGATCACTTCGACTCTAACCACCCCTCTGGTGATATGACACCTCGACACAGGCCTAAGCCACAACTTACGTAATATACGCACCAATGAGAAGCAGTCTGAACATACTCAAATCATGACAATGACTCAAACGAAAGAGCTGTACCTCAAGCTCAACAGTACCATTACAACACAAAACTGAGATCCCGTCTCACATCATAGAAATAGAGTACCTGAATCCTCCTCGAAAGGTCATAACTTCACGTGGCCTTGCTACAACGCGCGATTCTATCCAAACACTATTACCCATGAAGCACCTCAAGTCACCATGCTCAACACGGTCAGCCATGCACAAATTGAGGTCTGAAACCAAGCAATCCATCACACCCACGGTGAAGCAATTAATATACACTATTCAATCCTGAAAGGGCACAACCGATGTGCTATTCGCCGAGCAACACACAATACGGACTTTCCTCAGAAACCAGGAAGTAAGGCATACAAAGTAACATATAGAAAACTATTCTCAACATCACACTGTTGCGGCGTACAACCCGATCCAGATAACATACCCGTGGCGGCGTGCCACCCGATCCACACATATATCTCATAAAAGGATATGCACATCGAGCCAAATTTGCTCATTACAATAAACACATATAGTCTCATGCCCGGCCATAAGAAACGCATCTGAAAAGTCCCTCAATACCGGAACTGAGTCAATGGTAGAAACCTCTGCACTGACATCCTCCACAAAGGCCTAATTAACAAAGCAATACTTGCCAGCCATCCGCTGGTCTTTGGAATACAAACTACCCTGCTAGAACATAATCCGATGCACCTTGCCATGCAACCTGTGGCATTTTCTGACATAGCCCATAACACATTAGTCTAGACAACCTGGCATTGGGACAACCAGTCTGCAATCTAATATCATAACCAAAATTTAACATACCAAGCAAAGAAAGATCCACTCGGACCCCCAATTTCCAATAACTGCTAGACGATGTCGATACACACGATCTACAACCACTGCATAGTCGGATCACAAGAACTTCTAGTCTCCAACACATATAACACACATCAAGTATCCATTCATACCACGAAAGATATTCAAAAATTTCCCTGCGCCATCAACAACTCAATTATCAACAGTCGATCCAACAAGGGGATACCGCAATACCACCAAATATTATTAGTTTACATTACCTTGCCCCTTTTCTGAACATATACCCCCGCCAAATCACTAGCATAGCAATACCATCTTCCTTAATCATCTGAAGATCGATTCTTAAATCACCTGCAGCTGCCCGTGCTGCTCAAGAATTTAATGACTTCCCATTATATTATGAACTGAACCAAAACCTTGAAAACGCCAATATCAATTCTCCATATCATAATACATAGACCATACCACACTAGGATAACATGAGGACTTCTATCTCTCTCCTGCGCCGCAGACATCGACACACTCAACTAGTCAAGAACTTTCATTATCCCATATAGGAGAAAAACTATTACACACTCCATGCTTCGCATACCCATAGGAAATATACTCATCTTCAAACCACGGTAAAACACATCAAGAACTCTTTCTCTCAATTCTATTGCACAAGCTAAACTGCCAGGACTGAATCCTTTTACCCAAACCAAGCTAAGCAAACTGCCAGCACTCAAGAGCTTTGCTGCACAATACTTGTAAGACTCATTACCTCGAACACATACAAAGAATTAATCATATCCTTATCATACCGATTTAGTTTATTATCAAGCTATTCCATTTATCCAATTTCCTTCTTGATTCCTCATTAATTTGATATTCTCCCTTGCTGTAGCACCACAATAACTCAACTCGGGTTTACCACATGAGACTCGGACATAATACCACACCGTCTAAGACCCATAGGTCACCAAATACCCTCTCAAATGTTTCCCAGAAATACCACATTCCAGAATACTTTACTTGAAGAACTTCCTGCGAATCTGAATTTCGTTACCATTACCTTCCAAATATGGATACACAGAATAACATAATGTACCACAAGTCTTGATCTCTTCTAATAAAAACACAGTCGCTAGCCACATGCACAACCTTAAGACACTTGATTATTACATGAAAAATATAGAACACAATAAAACCATTCTCGAGAGTCATTCACTCTTAAACAACTGTAATTCACCTGCCTTAACGAACAAAACCACTCGTGCCTTATTAGTACTCTGACACCGAAGAACATGATTTCATATAGATACAAACAACAATCTTTCTTCTCTATACACTGAGCATTCTTTATCAACAGCAGCTCAAGACATCCTAGTATTTTCTCACATTTACGAATGCACCATATAACCTTTGTAAAAAAATTTTTCCCGTCACACGTGCCATCTTCGGCTCAATTTCAGTAACCAAAACTGATCCGCCATCATACCTCGAAATGGAACCAACATAGCACATAATCGTGAAATCAATTGACCAACAGTAGCCTCCCCAACTTGGTTCGAAGCCATATATCAAGGCACTCTTAACAACTCATAACACTTTTACTCTAGTGATGCCACAATGCCACAGTGATATCAAACTCAAATCATTTACAAGTTTTGTGAATACACAGATCATCTAGCACTGACATTCTCTGCAACCCTCGTATTCATTTCCACATCAGCTGAGTCCACTTTCTTAAGCGTCCAAAATTCTCAAATTTCAACACATACCCTTAAATTACACATGAGATGTTTTAACATACACATAAGGGTCATACCACACAAAAACACTCCACAGGAGATAACCCACCTACTTCGCCTCATTTCAATATTTCAACATACCTTCCACCATCATATACGTTACACAATCAATTAGTCTTTCTGAGTCTGAACTCATATTGCCACATGAAATGTACTTTACTTTCCAACTAAGAGACATGAAAATATTCTTCACGCGCCCATAACTTGGGGCTACACAATAGATCGCATTAGGAAACAAATGCTTAACAACTCATCTATTATCCATCAGACTTTTTCGTCACTACCAAAATCACATAGATACACCTCGCAGTACTAACATACTCATCGCATGAATATCCATCTGCCAACCCGGCTAATAAGGACATTACTAAACACATAAGTTCAAAACACTTGCTCACACAATCAGAAACTTGGTGCTCAAGCCATAGGAAAAGATCCGGCCTCAAGTCCTCCAGACTGGCCCAACATGAACTCACGGAGATTACCTCTCGCCCCTTGATCGGGGAATCACAAGCCATTAAGGCACATATACTACTGAGCGCTCACGTGCGCACACAGACATGTGGAAGGAATTTCAAGAGTTATCTCAAACTGAATCAAGTACGCACGACAAGAATTCCAAGAATGGGAAGTTTTCCTAAAGGTTCTGCAGCCTCTCGAGGATAAATACAGACGTCTCCATACCGATCCTGCGAGACTCTACTAATCGGCTCATGACTCATGATGCCTAGTAACCTAGGCTCTGATACCAACTTGTCACGACCCCAAACTCGGTCGTGATGGCGCCCAACACAACTGCTAGGCAAGCCCGACCAATTACACTCTCAACCCGAGTATAAAGATCAAAACCATTTATTTGAAAATTATAAACAGCGAAGAAACCCAAAATATAACTGATAGATAGAAAACAACCCGATTATCAACAATACTGGGTAACCTCCCAAAGACCTGGGGGTCATGAGTCTAGAGCCTCTATCAGAATAGTATAATAATATTGTAATAATACATATTCTGAAATACGCGAACAGTCAAATAACAGAAAATAGGGGAGGAGTCGGGTCCTGCGGACGTCAGGCAGCTACCTCGACAACTCCGAATGAAACTCTGAAGTCAGCAGGAAGCTCAGCTAGCTCCCGAAGTGCCTGGATCTGCACACATGGTGCATGGAGTAAAGTGAGTACTTCCAACTCAGTGGTAATAAGAGAGAATATTATC
This sequence comes from Nicotiana glauca, assembly GCA_026770625.1. NCBI lineage: Eukaryota > Viridiplantae > Streptophyta > Magnoliopsida > Solanales > Solanaceae > Nicotiana > Nicotiana glauca. Next base: position 505,359 of record MU671134.1, on the reverse strand, counting down.
TGAGCGATAAGAACCACGTATGAGCACACCAAAAATGCTATAAAAGACAGTACCACCCTTTGAGATCAACCAAAATTCTGTAAAAATCCTTTAGAAAGTCTCAAGATCAGTTAAAAAACTCTTTTACAAATATCTCTTTTTCTTTTTCAATAGCCAAGCATATGAATACTATATCAGATAGAGCAAGTCGGCTCATAAATCGGCCGCTTGGGCACAGTACTCCTTAACATATAACACCAGCGTATCTAGTCAACAAGGCAAGTAACAGTATGTATGCCAATGATATATGAGTGCTAAATGTCATGCCACATAGTACAAACAGGAGTGAATGTATGAATGCAATGCAATGCACATGACCGCTGCGGCGCGCAGCCCGATCCATTTGGGTACCCGCGCTCACTGTAGGGGTTCAGACTCCGGAAGGGATCCTACAGCCCAAGCGCAATATCAATATTACACCGCTGCGACGTGCAGCCCGATCCATGCATAGTCCAGAATGCACACATAATACTCGAGGCCCGAAAGCCTCCTCACATAACCCTCGAGGCCTGAAATCCGCCTCACATCACTCTTCATGCCTTCACATATGGCCCTCAGCCTCAATCAGTCCAAAATAGTCAAAAGCCCCTCGGGCATCAGTAAAACAAAAATACTCAGCTCAAATAATAGTTCAAATATCAGTTAAAAACTCCAAGTTTGAGAAAAATATAGCTGAGTTCATGAAATAGTGTAAATCACATGGACTGAATTTAAATAATATTTCAAATAGTGAGGAAAACAGTGATGATAGTTCATAAAGAGTTCAAATAATCGGCAATAAGCCCCAAGTATGGCAATGAGCCCAAGTCATAATGATAACAATAAATCATTTGCAAATACACGGTAAAAACCAACAATCGGGACGGACCAAGTCACGATCCCCAACGGTGCTCTACCCCACGCTCAGGTCCAGCGTGCAAGTCACCACAATACAGCACTAAGATGTGCAAATCCGGGGTTTCAAACCCTCAGGATATCATTCCCAAGTATTACTCACCTCGAATCGGCAAAATCTCAAGCCCGCGACACCTTTGCCCCTCAAATCGGCCTCCACGCGCGTCGAAACTAGCCAAAAACAGAGCGAATACATCACAAAATGCAAATGGGACAATACCCAATCGAAAACAATCGAATTATAGCAAGAACCTCGAAACTAGCAAATCCAGAGCCCCGGTCCCGCTTCTTGAAAAATGACAAAACTTACATTACCGGATTCCTCGTCTCACCACGAGTCCGTACATATAAAATTCATGAAAATCGGAGTTCAATTGCCCCTTCAAATTCCAATTTTTCATTCCCAAAAACCAAGCCCTAGTTTCTCCAATTTTTACCCAAATTTCAGAGATTTCAAGGATGAATCTTCAATAAAATCATGTATTTAACTCATAAAACTTACCTCCAATCGATTCCCAGTCGAAATCCTCTTAATTCCTCTCCAAAAGCTCCCAAGCTTGCTAAAAAATGGTGGAAAATGAACCTAAGTCGCAGATGAAATGGCCTTAAAACATTCTGCTAAAAAAATACACTGGGCCATTTGCTCTCCGCGAACGCGGAGCCTGCACGCGAACGCGATGCCTTGACTGGCCTCAACTACGCGAACGTGGGCTCCTGCTGCGAACGCGATGCACACAGGCCAGGGGGTCCCCAGACCCTTCTACGCGAACGCGTCACTCCCACGCGAACGCGAAGGGCAACTGCCCTGGAATCCTTCACGCGCCCAACCATCTCCGCGAACGCGACCCCGGAACGCGAACGCGAAAACCTAAAATCCTGGCCCTCCAATTCCTTCTACGCATTCGCGACTAACCCATGCGAACGCGAAGAACAACCTTCTGCAACACCAACTGTCGAAAACCAGCAGTCCTTAAGGTCCAAAAATTGTCCGATTGACCATCCGAAATCACCCCGAGGCCCCCGGGACCTCAACCAAAAGCACCAACACACCCTAAAACATTATTCAAACTTGCTCCAATCATCAAAACACATTCAACAATACGAAAACCATCAATTTTCATCGGATTCAAGCCTAAGTTCTTAAAAAACTTTCGAAACATACATTCGATCAAAAACCCAACCAAACGGCGTCCGAATGACCTGAAAATTTGGAGACATATCAAAAATCACCTAACGAAGCTACTGCAACACTCAAAATTCCATTCTGACCTTCGGATCAAAATCTCACCTATCAACCGGAATCCGCCAAAATTCAAACTTCGCAAATTCAAGCCTAATTCTACACCGGACCTCCAAATTCAATTCCGATCGCACTCATAAGTTAAAAATGACCTGCCGAAGCTAACTAAATCATCAGAAATCAGATACGAGCCCTCTAACTCACAAGTCAACTTCCGGTTGACTTTTTCAAAACAAGTCTTCCTTAAAGAGACTAAGTGTCTCATTTTCTACAAAAATAAACCCAAATTAATTCTAACACACCAAACACTGATAACGAAACATGAAGAAGCAATAAACGGGGAAAACGGAGCAGTAATACACGGGACGACGGATCGGGTCGTCACACATCTGATGCAATGGCATCTATCCTGCCTGGGATAGCATAAAATCGAGCCTGGACACCACCTGATCGGCCTCCACCTCTGGGGCGACCCCAGGCTGACTAGCCTCCACCCCTAGCTGACTGGGCGGGTGCTGAAGAAATTGGAGCAGAAGATACGGGTTGATCCCTCTTTTGAGACTGACCACCATGAAGTGGAGGACACTGTCTCCTCATATGACCAAACTCACCACACTCATAGCAACTACCAGGTGATGGAGAAGGGGAGTGAAGGGAACCCATCGCACCAGAATGACAAGCCGATGCACTCAGTGCAGAAGGACCCTGAGCTGAAGGGGCATCAGATGAGCTCTGAGCTAGGAGGGCGCTAAAGTGAAGGCTGCCCCTGCTGGAACCCCTGATGACCACGACTTAAAGATGCCCCACTATACTCTGGACGGGCCGACTGAGGAGGCCTGATGGAATGACCTCTACCACGCTGGAACTGGCCCCTAGACGGAGCACAGCTGAAACTGCCTGAACCTCGAGGCCTCTTGGCCTCCCTCTCCTCACACTCCCTGCGGTGAACCGTCTCAATATCACGAGCCATTTTAACTACCTCCTCAAATGAAGCACCCAATACTCTCTCTCTAGTCATCAAAATGCGGAGTGAATAGTTAAGGCCATCTGCGAACCTCCTGATCCTCTCCCGATCCGTCAGGATCATCCAAGTAGCATGACGGGACAACTGTGAAAATCTCTTCTCACACTGGGTCATAGACATGTCCCCCTGAGTCAACCACTCAAACTGCCTACGCAGCTCCTCTCTAAGGGACTGCGGTACATACTTCTCCAAGAAGAGAGTGGACAACTGCTTCCAAGTAAGAGGTGCTGCACCAACAGGCCTACGCCTCTCAAAATCCTCCCACCAGGTTAATGCAGCCCCCGAGAAATGGAAGGTAGTAAAAGCCACACCACTCGACTCCAGAATCCCTGTGGTGCGAAGCATATGCTAACACTTGTCAAGAAAACCATGGGCACCCTCGCCCTCAGCACCAAAAAATGATGGAGGCTGGAGCCTACTGAATCTCTCGAGATGACGCTGCTCATCGTCGGGCATAGCTAGAACCACAAAGTTATGAACTGGTGCAACCGGCTGAGCTGGACCTGCTTTCGGTGTCTGCAATCCCTGCACAACCTGCTCAGGTGTACGAGCAGCGGGGGTCTGATTGCCTCCCCCGGTCTGTGAAGTAGCTGCTGCAGTAGTGGCTGAAATTGCCTGAGCCAGGCCAGTACAAACTGATAATATCTGAGCCAAGGCCTCCTGGAGACCCAGAATCACAATGGGCACTGCCGGTGCCTGAACAGGTGCCGATGGAGCATCCACAGCTGGAGTCTGGTCCTGAGCTGGGGCAACTGGTGGATCAATAGGTGCTGCCCTCGCTGCTCTGCCTCGACCACGACAAAGACGGTGTCCACGGACTCTACTAGCCTCGTAGGTGGTCTTGGTGGTTGTCCGCCACGTCCGGTAGCGCGAGTTCTCGCTATCAGCAAGAGAATAAAATACAGAAGTTTAGTTCCCGGATCAACAAAGTCGCACGACAAGAATTTCAAGAAAATGAAGTTTTTCCTAAAGGTTCTGCAGCATCTCGAGGATAAATACAGACGTCCCCGAACCGATCCGTGAGACTCTACTAAATTGGCTCATGATTCGCAAAACCAAGTAACCTAGGCCCTGATACTAACTTGTCACGACCCCAACCCCGGTCATGATGGCGCCCAACACACTGCTAGGCAAGCCCGACCTTTCAACAACATTTCCAACTTAACAGATCATAGATATAAAGCACATGGGGTAATTACTAAGCCATTATATTAAAAGTCTAGGAATAATGATGAAATATGCGAAAGTTTAACAAAATACTGCAACATAGCCCCAAATAGGACCCAGTGTCACGAATATGAGCCTCTAATATAGAATGTCAACCTACTACAAGTCTGTCTAAGAAATGCGGAATAAAAGATAGAGATAGAAGGGAGAGATCAAGACTGCAAACGCCGTGCAGCTACGTTGACACTCCCAGATATTGCTGCTCTGCTAAACAAGTCCTCACTCAGCCTGTGGGGTATCTGGATCTGCACGCAAGGTGCAGGGAGTAATGTAAGTACTCCAACACAGTGAGTAATAATCATAAATAAAGGCTGAGAATAAGAAATCATGGGATAATACTAGGTAAACTTTAACTGGCAGTTCAAAACATTCAACAGTGAAGCAACAAGCCGATTAAAAAAAGAGTACAGAAGTACTATGACAGAGATAATTGACAAATGCATGAATGCAATGCAACACATAGAACGATACGCTCGAGTACTCGCTGTGGCATGCAGCCCGATCCATTTAACGTCGACGGTGCTCACTAGGGGTGTGTACAGACTCCGAAGGGGCTCCAACAGCCCAAGCGCAATATCAAGTCATCTCGTGGAACCAACCAGGCCCTCGGCCTCAAAATCAATATAATACCGCTGCGGCGTGCTGCCCGATCTATGCTTAGTCTAGAAATTCACATAAGCCTCTCGGGCAATATTAAAATAATAGTTCTCAGCTCAGAATGTCATAAAAATGGTGTTTAAGTTTTCAAATCTTCAAAAGATGGCTGAGCATTTCAAAAATAGTAGTTGAACTTAGACTGAGATCAAATAACAAGTTAAATAATGTGAAAACAGTGATTGCAATCCCTGAAGGACTCAAATAATTGGCACAAAGCCCAAATATAACAATTTAGTCCAGGTAGGATGATTATCAAACAAGTCTTAGTCGAAAACACTGTATAAACATCACCGGCACAGACCAGGTCACAATCCCCAACCACAAACGACCCCGCACTCGTTATAGAGCGCGTGTCTCGCCTCAATATAGCGTTACGATGTGAAATTTCGGGGTTTCAGACCCTCAGAACATCATTTACATCTGTTACTCACCTCAAGCTGGCCAAAAGTCTAGCTTGCTATGCCCTTGCCTCTCGAATCAACCTCCTCGCGTGTCAAATCTGACCAAAACCACAACCAATACGTCATAATATGCTAAAGGAATAATACCCAATCGAAAATGGTCGAAAAGCATCAAGAAATTTGAAATTGACATAACCCGAGCCCCAGGACCACTTCTCGAAACTTAGAATTTTTTTACATCAATGGACTCTTTATCTCGCCACGAGTCTATACATATCAAAAACTCCAAAATACGAGCTCATATGCTCCCTCAAATCCCAAATTTTCATTCAAAAAGTCAAGCCCTAATTCCTCCCTTTTAAATCAAATTTTCAGGAATTTAAATGTTGATTCTATAATTAAATGATGTTTTTAGGTCATAAGACTCACCTCCAATCAATCCCAGTCGAAACCCTCTTTAATCCTCATCCAAAAGCTCTCAAGGTTGTGCAAAAATGATGGAAATAAGACCTAGCTCGCGGCGGAAATAATATAAAACTGACCAATTATTTCTGTATCTGCGGCTTCTGCTCCTACTGTCCAATGTTCGCTCCTACGGAATCTCAATTAAAGGCCATGACCGCTTCTGCGTTCCATAAGTCGCTTCTGCGACTTTCGCTTCTGCGGCCTTCTTCCGCTTCTACGGAAATTCAAAAAATACCCAAGCCCGCTTTTGCGACCTCCTTCCCGCATCTTCGGCTTCGCAAATGCGGTTTCCCTCACCGTTTCTGCTGAAACAGCTAAGCCCAGGAATTCACATCTGCGGCTCCTTCCTCCGCTTCTGCATGACTGCACCTACGGTCCCATAATCGTAGGTGCAAAGACACCAGATACCAGTAGATTTTTAACATGCAAAACTTCAAAACTCTCCGTTTAGCCACCCGAACTCACCTCGAGGCCCCCGGGACCTCAACCAAAAGCACCAATGCATCCGACAACGTTATTCAAACTTGTTCCAATCATAAAAACACATCCAACAACACACAAATCCTCATTTCTCATCGAATTCAAGTCTAAGTTCTTCTAAAACTTCTGAAATACGCATTCGATCAAAAACTCAACCAAATCACCTCCGAGTCATCTGAAATTTTGCACACACATCCCAAATCACCCAACAAAGCTACTGCAACTCTTGAATTCCATTCCAACCCTCAGATAAAAATCTCACCTATCAACCGGATATCGTCAAAATGCTAACTTTGCCAATTCAAGCCTAATTCTACACCGGACCTCCAAAATCACTTCCGATCACACCCCTAAGTCACAAATTACTTCCCGAAGCTAACCGAATCGCCGAAAATCACATCCGAGCCTTCTAATTCATAAGTCAATTCCGGTTGACTTTTCCAAACCAAACCTTCCTTAAAGAGACTAAGTGTCTCATTTCCTACCAAAACCAATCCAATTCAACTCTAACACACCAAATGTCGATAGTGAAACATGAAGAAGCATAAAATAGGGAAAACGTGGCGATAACACATGAGACGATGGGTTGGGTCGTCACAGTAATATTAAATTTTTTTAAAATTAATTGTATCAATTAAAGAACTGTTACAACTTACAAATATATAAACAAAGGAAATAACTGTAATATTGTAAATAACATAAACTTTTGCACAGAGATCCGTTCGGGCTCCATAATATATTGTTGGAAATATATTTCAAAGGCCTACAACTTTCATGCTTTGAGTTTTTTCAAATTCTTTACAAATTTTCACTAAGCCCTTCTGGAAGACAGACCTTATGCAAATATAGTCGATTTTGTCAAATCTTATGCACCTCACTAATAAAGTAAGAAAAAGAAAGATGAGAGAATTCATTAGTAACTCCAGTAGAAATCCTAATAGTAACAGAAACATAAAACCGAAAGATGAATGGCATGCAATAACAACCTCTCATATATTTATATCCATATGTACTACATTGTAGGCCTAGCATACAAATTCAGAATACATATTTATACATTGTACATTCCATTTGAATGTACAATGTACGAAACATGAGAGGAAGTATATGATATTATCCTAAAAAATGACGGTGGATATTAGTTAAACTCTTCAGATAAGGGGCATCGGTTATTAGTCAATTTCCATTTTATTTATTTGTATCTGGTTTTCTCTTCCGCTTTGAAATTTTTTGGTGATAGCCTGTTAAGTTGTGTTAGATATATATTTTCCTTTTTTATGTTTCGTCACCTAATTTTCCTTGTAAAAATCTTGTCTCCATTTTCCTATACAGTGCAACTCTTGGTTTCTACTGCAAAGTACTCCTGCTTTTGGTAATATAAATTCTGCCATTGAAGAAAATGTAACTTGGATTTAACTCAATATCCAAAACTAAACTAATAAAGTGAGAGTTGTCCATGATCATATCTACCCACATTGAAGACTAGACATCTTGAGCTTGAATAAAACTCGGGACTGCAACACTGAGTAAACAGAGAATAAGATGTGTCGGTGCTAATTTTACATAAAGAAAATAAATCTTAGATCTAACTTAACCCTAAGAGTTACCTCGTGAAGTAATGATGGCCTAAAACCATATAAAGTGATAATAATCTATTTTTATCAACCAATGTAGGAGGGTAGATGATAGATTAATGGCTATTAAATTAATAGTTGGGGGGCGTACTTTGAATGTTATTAGAGCTTATGCTCCCCAAGTGGGCCTGGATGAGGAGGTTAAAAGGAACTTTTGGGACAGTTTGGATGAGGTTTTGCATAGTATTTCATCCACTAAACGGATATTCATAGGAGGGAATTTTAATAGGCACATTGGAAAGTCTGTTGGGGGCTATGATGAGGTGCATGTCGGCTTTGGCTTTGGGGTAAAAAACGGAGGAGGTAATTTGCCGTTGGATTTGGATATGGCGTTTGATTTGGTGATAACAACTATAGATTAATGGAATATAACCATAAATGAGTTAAGAATCGTTACCCAATAACTCCCTTAGTAAGTTTTCAAATTATCGCCCAAATTCGAGATTTTAGAGTCCCAAAATGAAGAATGGGATAAAACCCTCAAAATTAGCCTTTACTGCCCAGCGATCTTCACACATGCGCCCCTCAGTCGCACTTGCAATGTCGCACCTGCGCAAATTCCATCGCAGGTGCGAATTGACTTAAGAGGCATGGGTCAGCTTCTGTGATGAGGTGGCCGCACCAGTGCGTGCGCACCTATGGTCCATTGTCCGCTCATGCGGACTTCCCTTTCTAGTTCTCTCTCCGCATCTGCAGATCCTTTAGCGCATCTGCGGGCTCGCAAATGCGGCATATCCCTCGCACCTGCATACCGTGGCCACCTTTGCAATCCAGTTTCTGTGCTTGATCTCATGCACGTGCGTGTCCGCACCAGCGCTCAACCCATCGCAAGTGAGACTACACCAGAAGCTTGAGACCTTCAGCAATTCACACAAGTCCAATTTCGATTCGTTAAGCATCTGAAACTCACCTGAGGACCCTAGGACCTCAGCCAAACATACCGACAGGTCCTAAAACATCATTCGAACTTAGTCGAGCTCTCAAATCACATCGAAAAATGCTAACATTATGATTGACCTTCCAATTCAACATCCAAACACACTCCTAAGTCAAAAATAACCCAACGGAGCTAACGGGACTAACAAAACTCTATTCTGGAGTTGTCTTCAAATATTTCCAACTACAGTCAAAATCCTAGAACTTAAGCTTCCATTTTAAGGACTATGTATCCGAAAACATTTCAAAATAAAAAACAAAACCTCCCGGCAAGTCATATAAGCAGAAGAAGATACGGCAAGAAAAAGGGGATCATGGCTATTTCTCTCAAAACGACCGGCCGAGTCGTTACATCCTCCCCCTCTTAAAACAATTATTCGTCCTCGTACAAGCATAGAGACATGCTTGAAGTGTCAAAAAGATGAGGATAACGTCTGTGCATATCATGGTTGGTCTCCCAAGTCGCCTCCTCCATCGGCTGACCCCTCCATTGAACATTAACTTAAGCGATGTTCTTTGACCTCAGCTTTCGAACCTACATGTCCAAAATAGCGATCGGTTCCTCAACATAGGATAGATCCTTGCCCAACTGGACTGAGCTGAAATCCAACACATGAGACGGATCACCGCGATACTTACAGAGCATAGAAACATGGAATATTGGATGAATTTTTGTTAGACTAGGAGGCAGGGAAAGCTTATAAGAGACTTCCCCAAATCTCCGCAACACCTCAAATGGACCAGTAAAGCTTGGGCTTAGCTTGCCCTTCTTACCGAACCTCATAAGACCCTTCATGGGCAAAACCCGGAGCAAGACCCGCTCCCCAACCATGAATGCAACATCGTGGACCTTTTGATCCGCATAACTCTTTTGTCTAGACAGGGCTATGCGACATCGATCCTGAATCACTTTAACCTTCTTCAAAGCATCATGAACCAGGTCTGTACCCAAAAGACTAGCCTCGCTCGGCTCGTACCAACCCACTGGAGACCGGTACTGTCTACCATACAAATCCTTATATGGTGCCATCTGAATTCTCAACTAATAACTGTTATTGTAGGAAAACTCGGAAAGTGATAGGAACTGATCACAAGAACCTCCAAACTCCATCACACACGCCCGGAGCATATCCTCTAGTATCTTAATAGTATGCTCGGACTGTACGTCTTTCTGAGGGTGAAATGCTATGCTCAACTCAAACCGATTACCTAACTCATGTTGTATGGCCCTTCAGAGCCGTGATTTAAACTGTGTACCCCGATTAGAGATGATATATACCGGCATGCCATGAATCCTAATAATCTCACAGATATAAACTCTAGCTAGCTGCTCGAAAGAATAAGTAGTCATCACAGGAATGAAATCAGTTGACTTGGTCATCCTATCCACCACAATCACCAAACTGCATCAAAACTTCCGATCAGTCTGTGGAAGCCCAACAACAAAATCAATAGTGATCCTCTCCCATTTCCACTTTGAATCTCTAACTTCTGAAGAACCACCTGGCCGCTGATGCTCATACTTCACCTGCTGCCAATTTTGACACCGAGCTACATATTCCACTATGTCCTTCTTCAATCTTCTCCACCAATAATGCTTCTTCAAGTCCTGATACATCTTAGCAGCACCCAGATGAATGGAGTACCGTGAACTGTGAGCCTCCTAGAGAATCAACTCACGCAAACCATTAACATTGGGCACACATAGCCTACCTTGAATCCTCAAGGATTTTTTGGGACAGTTTGGATGAGGTTTTGCATAGTATTTCATCCACTAAACGGATATTCATAGGAGGGAATTTTAATAGGCACATTGGAAAGTCTGTTGGGGGCTATGATGAGGTGCAAGTCGGCTTTGGCTTTGGGGTAAAAAACGGAGGAGGTAATTTGCCGTTGGATTTGGATATGGCGTTTGATTTGGTGATAACAACTATAGATTAATGGAATATAACCATAAATGAGTTAAGAATCGTTACCCAATAACTCCCTTAGTAAGTTTTCAAATTATCGCCCAAATTCGAGATTTTAGAGTCCCAAAATGAAGAATGGGATAAAACCCTCAAAATTAGCCTTTACTGCCCAGCGATCTTCACACATGCGCCCCTCAGTCGCACTTGCAATGTCGCACCTGCGCAAATTGCATCGCAGGTGCGAATTGACTTAAGAGGCATGGGTCAGCTTCTGTGATGAGGTGGCCGCACCAGTGCGTGCGCACCTATGGTCCATTGTCCGCTCATGCGGACTTCCCTTTCTAGTTCTCTCTCCGCATCTGCAGATCCTTTAGCGCATCTGCGGGCTCGCAAATGCGGCATATCCCTCGCACCTGCATACCGTGGCCACCTTTGCAATCCAGTTTCTGTGCTTGATCTCACGCACGTGCGTGTCCGCACCAGCGCTCAACCCATCGCAAGTGAGACTACACCAGAAGCTTGAGACCTTCAGCAATTCACACAAGTCCAATTTCGATTCGTTAAGCATCTGAAACTCACCTGAGGACCCCAGAACCTCAGCCAAACATACCGACAGGTCCTAAAACATCATTCGAACTTAGTCGAGCTCTCAAATCACATCGAAAAATGCTAAAATTATGATTGACCTTCCAATTCAACATCCAAACACACTCCTAAGTCAAAAATAACCCAACGGAGCTAACGGGACTAACAAAACTCTATTCTGGAGTTGTCTTCAAATATTTCCAACTACAGTCAAAATCCTAGAACTTAAGCTTCCATTTTAAGGACTATGTATCCGAAAACATTTCAAAATAAAAAACAAAACCTCCCGGCAAGTCATATAAGCAGAAGAAGATACGGCAAGAAAAAGGGGATCATGGCTATTTCTCTCAAAACGACCGGCCGAGTCGTTACATCCTCCCCCTCTTAAAACAATTATTCGTCCTCGTACAAGCATAGAGACATGCTTGAAGTGTCAAAAAGATGAGGATAACGTCTGTGCATATCATGGTTGGTCTCCCAAGTCGCCTCCTCCATCGGCTGACCCCTCCATTGAACATTAACTTAAGCGATGTTCTTTGACCTCAGCTTTCGAACCTACATGTCCAAAATAGCGATCGGTTCCTCAACATAGGATAGATCCTTGCCCAACTGGACTGAGCTGAAATCCAACACATGAGACGGATCACCGCGATACTTACAGAGCATAGAAACATGGAATATTGGATGAATTTTTGTTAGACTAGGAGGCAGGGAAAGCTTATAAGAGACTTCCCCAAATCTCCGCAACACCTCAAATGGACCAGTAAAGCTTGGGCTTAGCTTGCCCTTCTTACCGAACCTCATAAGACCCTTCATGGGCAAAACCCGGAGCAAGACCCGCTCCCCAACCATGAATGCAACATCGTGGACCTTTTGATCCGCATAACTCTTTTGTCTAGACAGGGCTATGCGACATCGATCCTGAATCACTTTAACCTTCTTCAAAGCATCATGAACCAGGTCTGTACCCAAAAGACTAGCCTCGCTCGGCTCGTACCAACCCACTGGAGACCGGTACTGTCTACCATACAAATCCTTATATGGTGCCATCTGAATTCTCAACTAATAACTGTTATTGTAGGAAAACTCGGAAAGTGATAGGAACTGATCACAAGAACCTCCAAACTCCATCACACACGCCCGGAGCATATCCTCTAGTATCTTAATAGTATGCTCGGACTGTACGTCTTTCTGAGGGTGAAATGCTATGCTCAACTCAAACCGATTACCTAACTCATGTTGTATGGCCCTTCAGAGCCGTGATTTAAACTGTGTACCCCGATTAGAGATGATATATACCGGCATGCCATGAATCCTAATAATCTCACAGATATAAACTCTAGCTAGCTGCTCGAAAGAATAAGTAGTCATCACAGGAATGAAATCAGTTGACTTGGTCATCCTATCCACCACAATCACCAAACTGCATCAAAACTTCCGATCAGTCTGTGGAAGCCCAACAACAAAATCAATAGTGATCCTCTCCCATTTCCACTTTGAATCTCTAACTTCTGAAGAACCACCTGGCCGCTGATGCTCATACTTCACCTGCTGCCAATTTTGACACCGAGCTACATATTCCACTATGTCCTTCTTCAATCTTCTCCACCAATAATGCTTCTTCAAGTCCTGATACATCTTAGCAGCACCCGGATGAATGGAGTACCGTGAACTGTGAGCCTCCTAGAGAATCAACTCACGCAAACCATTAACATTGGGCACACATAGCCTACCTTGAATCCTCAATGCACCATCATCTCCAATAGTGACCTCATTAGCACCACCGTGTTGAATCGTGTCCTTAAGGGCAAGCAGATGGGGGGCATCATGCTGACGCTCCCTGATATGACAATGAAGAGAAGATTGTGAGACCATACAAGCCAACACTCGACTCGGCTCAGAAATATCCAATCTAACAAACTGGTTAGCCAAGGCCTTAACATCCAATGCGAACGACCTCTCTGCTATTGGTAGATATGCTAAGCTCCCCAAACTCTCCACCCCGTGACTCAAGGCATCAGCCACCACATTGGCCTTCAGGGGATGGTATAGAATGGTGATATCATAATCCTTAAGAAGCTCTAACCACCTCCATTGACGCAAGTTAATATCTGTTACGACCCAGATTTCCCACCCTCGGGAGTCGTGATGGCGCCTACTCGTAGAATCTAGGCAAGCCAAATTTAATTACCTTGCGTTTACAACATAATCCCTTTTAACAATTTATGGCAACAATATAAAAACAACAAAATTAAATAGTAGCGGAAGTTTTAATTATAGAAACTGAATCAAAATGCGGAGTAGTCAATATAAGCCTCTACCTAGGACTGGTGTCACAATACTCACGAACTGCTAAGAAATACTAAATACAAATTTGTAAAAGAAAACATAAGTTATTTGTCTCGAATACAAGGAGGCAACAAACTAAAAAGAGAGAATAAGGGAGACGTCGGGCCTGCGAACGCCTGCAAGGCTACCTCGGGTCTCGCTGGACTGAAGGCCTGCTCCCGTACTAATGCTGCTACTGCTGCTCGAAACCTGGACATGTGCAAATAGCACAGAGTTTAGCATCAGCATAACCGACCCCATGTGCTGGTAAGTGTCTAGCCTAACCCCGGCGAAATAGTGACGAGGATAGACCAGACTACCACATAAACATGTGCAATTATATATATTTATATATATATACAATGGAATCAAAATATAAAATAGATAAAAAATATGGAAGGGGGAGCATGCTGTGGGGAGTATACAAATTTCCAAATCAGAGTCGTCCTGTAACGAAGGAAAACAAAACAACTCAATAGTAGATAATGAAATGGTAATCAACAAGTGCACCGCATCACCCTTTGTTCTTTTACTCTCATACTCACCAAGAAATAACATGTACACGACATCACCCTTCGTGCTTTTACTCTCATTCCTCACATATATCAATAGAATCGGCACGAAATGGTACATCGTGCGGCATGGCATTACCCTTCGTGCTTTAACACTCTTTTCTCATAATAAGCAAACAATGCACGACATCACCCTTCGTGCTTTACACTCATCCTCACCCAAACAAAAATCACAAACAAAGGGAAAGGAAATTAATAGTTTATAATATAAATCCCGGCAACGGAACACAGTTAAACAATAAATCCCGGCAAGGGAACACATTTTAAACAATAAATCCCACAAGGGAGCAACTCAATAACTTATTCTCTTCTTTCACTTGCATCTCATAATTTTACATCATCACTTGAGACAATGCTCCAAGGATTTACTTATCTCATATAATCTCACAATTTGTATTTCAACTCGAGCCAATGCTCCACTAAATTTAAACATCACAATTTCCTTTCTCATACACTTTGCGACATATAGAAGTCATCAGTCAAACATGGAAGTCATAACCAAACCAGAAATATCTGCAATATAAGTACTCACGGTCATGCTAGACACCAATGTATAGAAACTCGTCACCATGCCTATACATCATACTCGATCAATTAGCAAGTAGCAAACAAGACTCAACTCCGATTCCCTCAAGCTAGGGTTAAACCAAACACTTACCTCAACTTCCACGACCAAATCAATCCACAACAACCGCTTTCCCTCTCAAATTCGGCTCCAACTCAATCGAATCTATACAATAATGACTTCACAATATCAATATATGCTAAACAAATCAAACACAATGTCTAATTATAGATTTCCAAGCTTTCTTTCCAAAAATTCCAAAACCGCCCCCGGGCTCGCTTGGTCAAAACACGAGGTTCGGACCAAACTTAAATCCCCCATTCACCCACGAGCCCAAATATATAATTTGTTCTCAAATTCGACCCCAAAACGATGTCTAAATCAAGAAAAAAGGTAAAAAGCCCTAGTTCTACCCATTTCGCCCAATTTCTACCCTAAATTACATGATTTAAGCTTAGGAATTAAATAAATAACAATGGAAAATGAAGAAAACGAGTTGGGATTTACTAACCCCAGAGGTCTTGATGAAAGGAAGCATCAATGGATGCCTAAGGACCTTGGAGAAGATGAAACTCGGATGTTTTTATGAAGAAGTCGCGACCTCACTGTTCTGAAAATTAAAATTTAACTGCGCAAAATTTTCCTTACGCGTTCGCGGAATGGGAGTTGCGTTCGCAAAGGGTTGACTCAACTAACCATCGCGTTCGCGAAGGGGAAGGACGCGGACACGAAGAGAAAAGGCTGGGGTCCAAGATTTTAAGTCTACGCGAATGCGTGGACACCTACGCGAACGCAGTGAAGGAAGTTTCAAGTCTACGCGTTCGTGAGTGATCGTATGCGAACGCGAAGAGTAAAATTTCGCCAAGTCCCCCAGGGTCAATTAATGCTATGTGAATGCGAGTGTGCTTATGCAAACACGAAAAAGGATGAAGCTGAAGCTTTGCGAACGAGTGGGATATATTGAGAACGCGAAGAAGAAAATGAGTTCTACAATAGCTGAAGCAAACCTGCACTTTTCCTAAGTCCGAAACCACTCCGAAACACCTCCGAAACACTCCCGAGCCCTCGAGGCTCCTAACAAAAAACATACACTAACTCAACAACATCCTACGATTTTAACCTTGCGATTAAATCGCCAAATTAACATCAAAAGCAATGAATCGAACCTTAAAATCACTAGTTTTTCCTCAAACTTCATAAACGTTCAAATTTAGAGTTTTAAGTCCGAAACCCGTCAAACGACATCTGATTTCAACCAAACTTTACAGAAATATCTTAAACCACATACAAGACCTCTACCAGGCGCCGGAACCAAAATACGGTCCCGATACCAACACGTTCTAATCAATTTTCATTTCAATTTTCCTTAATAATTTTAGAAAAATAATTTTACTCAAAAATTCATTTCTCGGGCTTGGAACCTCGGAATCCGATTTCGGGCATACGCTCGAGTCCCATATTTTTCTACAGACCCTCCGGGAGCATCAAATTATGGGACCGGGTCCGTTTACCCAAAATATTGACCAGAGTCAAATTTATTCATTTTAATACTAAAATTTAGCATCTCTCACAGAATTTCACATTTAGTCTTTCCGGCTACGCACCCGGAATGTGCACGCAAATCGAGGCGATTAAAAATAAGGTTTTCAAGGCCTCAGAAGCACAGAATAAATAGGAAAATAGGTGATGACCTTTTGGGTAGTCACATTCTCCACCTCTAAAACAACCGTTCATCCTCGAACGGACAAAAGAAAGAATTACCTGAGTCGGGGAAAAGGTGGGGATATCGGCTCTACATATTAGACTTAGACTCCCAGGTCGATGCCTGAGGAGGGTGACCTCTCCACTGAACACGAACAGAAGGAAAACTTTTGGATCTTAACTGACGAACCTGCCGGTCCAGAATAGCTACCGGCTCTTCTTCGTAAGACAAATCCTTGTCCAACTGGACAGTGCTAAAATCTAACACGTGGGCTGGATCTTCGTGATACCTCCTAAGCGTGCATACATGAAAAACTGGATGTACGAATGATAATCTAGGGGCAATGCAAGTCTATAAGCCGCCTCTCCCACTCGATCGAGAATCTTAAACGGACTAATGAATCTAGGGCTAAGCTTGTCCTTCTTCCCAAATGTCATCACGCCCTTCATAGGTGACACTCGGAGCAATACCCGCTCACCAACCATGAAAGCTATATCTCGAACCTTGCGATCTGCATAGCTCTTTTTCCTAGACTGAGCCGAACTAAGCCTATCCTGAATGATATTGACCTTGTCCAAGCCCTCCTGAACCAAATCCGTACCTATCAACCGAGCCTCTCCCGGCTCGAACCATCCAATCAGAGACCGATACTGGCTACGATATAAAGCCTCACAAGGAGCCATCTGGATGCTCGACTAGTAGTTGTTTTTGTACGCAAACTTCGCTAAAGGCAATAACTGATCCCACGAACCTCCAAACTCAATAACACAAGACCGGAGCATATCCTCCAAAATCTGAATAGTTCGCTCGGACTGACCGTCCGCCTGGGGATGAAATATTGTGCTCAACTCGACCCGTGTGCCGAACTATCGCTGAACTGCTCCCTAGAAGAGCGAGGAAAACTATGTACCCCGGTTCGAAATGATAGATGTCGGCACACCATGGAGGCGAACAATCTCCCGAATATAAATCTCAGCTAACCTTTGGATGAATAAGAGACTGCCACAAGAATAAAATGCGCTAACTTGGTCAGCCTATCCATAATGACCCAAACTGCATCGAACTTCTTCCGAGTTAACGGAAGTCCGGTAACGAAGTCCATAGTGATCCTCTCCCACTTCCACTCGAGAAGCTCAATCCTCTAAAACAAACCACCAGGCATCTAATGCTCTTACTTAACCTGCTGACAATTCAAACAATGAGCCACATATGCTATAATATCCTTATTCATTCTACGCCACCAATAATTTTGCCGCAAATCCTGATACATCTCTGCGGCACCCGGATGAATAGAGTACTGGGAACTATGGGTCTGCTCCAATATCAACTCTCGAAGTCCATCCACATTAGGCACACATACTCGGCCCTGCAATCTCAAAACTCCATAATCATCTAAGGTAACCTATCGGGCACCTCCACACTACACCGTGTCTCTACGGACACACAAATAGGGATCATCAAACTGCTGATCACGGATACGATCCAATAATGAAGAACAAGCGACCGTGCAAGCCAACATACGAGTGGGCTCAGAAACATCCAGTCTCACGAGCTGATTCGCTAAGGCCTGAACATCCAAAGCAAGCGGCCTCTAACTGACTGGAATATAAGCAAGACAGCCCATACTGGCTGACTTTCTACTCAAAGCATCAGCCACTATAATGGCCTACCTCGGATGATATAAAATGGTGACATCATAATCCTTCAACAACTCTAACCACCTCCTCTGCCTCAAATTCAACCCCTTTTGCTTGAACAAGTACTGAAGACTCTTGTGGTCGGTGAACACCTCACATGCCACGCCATACAAATAGTGCCTCAAAATCATCAAGGCGTGAACAAGAGCTGGCAACTCTAAATCATGCACTAGATAGTTCTTGTCATGAATCTTAAAGTGCCTCAAAGCATAGGCAATAACCTTGCCATGCTGCATCAACACTGCACCAAGCCCAATACGGGAAGCATTACAATAGACTGTATATGGCCCTGATCCTTTGGGAAAAACAAACAATGGTGCCGTAGTCAGAGCTTTCTTGAGCTTCTGAAAGCTCGCCTCACACTCGTCCGACCATCTGAACTAGGCACCCTTTTGGGTCAACCTGATCATCGGGGCTGAAATAGACGAAACCCACTCCACAAACTGACGGTAGTAGCCTGCAAATGCCAAGAAACTCCGAATCTCTATAGCTAATGCTAGTCTAGGCCAGTTCTTGACTGCCTCAATCTTCTTCGGGTCTACCTGAATACCCTCTGCTGATACAACGTGACCCAGAAATGCAACTGAGCTCAGCCAAAACTCACACTTGGAGAACTTGGCATATAACTCACTATCCCTCAGAGTCTGAAAAACCACTCTAAGGTGTTGCTCGTGCTCCTCCTAGCTGCGGGAGTATACCAAAATATCATCAATAATGACTATCACGAACATGTCCAAATATGACCAAAACACTCAGTTCATCAACTTCATAAACGCTGCTGGGGCATTGGTCAACCCAAATGACATGAACAAGAACTCATAATGCTCACACTGAGTACGGAAAGCTATCTTAGGGACATCGGATGACCTAATCCTCAACTGATGGTAGCCAGATCACAAGTCAATCTTGGAGAATACCCTGGCACCTTGAAGCTGGTTGAACAAATCATCAATCCTCGGCAGTGGATACTTATTCTTAATCGTTACTTTGTTCAATTGCCGGTAATATATGCACATTCTCATCCACCCGTCCTTCTTCTTGACAAATAACACTGGCGCGCATAAGGCAAAACACTGGGTCTAATGAAACCCTTCTCTAACAAATCTTGCAACTGGTCTTTTAACTCCTTCAGCTCCGGCGGGGCCATATGATATGGCAGTATAGAAATGGGCTGGGTGCCTGGAGCCAAATTAATATAGAAATTAATGTCCCTGTCAGGTAACATACTCGATAGTTCTAAAGGGAAAACATCTGGAAATGCCCGGACAATAGGCACATAATCTATAGGAGGGAACTCAACACCGGAATCACGAACATAGGCCAAATAGGCCAGACACCCCTTCTCGACTATATGTCGAGCCTTCACATGAAATGACGCTGCGGTTGGAATATCCTGGAGTGGCTCTCCACTCTAAACAAGGCATGTCCGGCAAAGCTAAGGTCACAGTCTTGGCATGGCAGTCCAAGAGAGCGTGTTAGGGTGACAGCCATTCCATACCCAATATGATATAGAAGTCAACCATATCTAACAAGTCTACACGGGTCTCAAGGCCCCCAATTACTACAAAACACGAATGATGGACTCGGTCGACCACAATAGAGTCACCCACTGGTGTGTAGACACATATACAGGAACACCCAATGCATCACTAGGAAGGACCAAGCATGGTGCGAAATAAGATGAAACATATGAATACGTAGACCTTGGATCAAATAGCACCGAAGCATCTAGATCACAAACGAGAATCATACCAGTGATGACTGCATCTGAAGCCTCAACCTCAAGCCTGGCCTGAAGAGCATAACAAAGGGGCTGGGCCCCACCACCCTGAACTGTATCCCTAGGTCGATCTACTGCTAGCTGACCTCCACCCCTGGCGGTCTGAGCTCCACCTTTATGACCTCTACCTCTACCTCTAGTACCTCTACCCCCGCCTCTAGCTGGCTAGGCTGGGTGTGGAGCACCTGGTGCATGAACTATGGCACGAGAACCCTAGTGCTAAGAACTGCTCGGTGCTCGAGGGTAAAATCTGGCAATATAACATGTGTCACAATAAGTGTAACAAGCCCTCGCCTGCTGAGTTTGCTGTCCCTATCGACCTGAATGACCTCCACAGAAACTCTAAAGTGGCAGTGCACTAATAGGAGCTGGTGGTGCACTGAATGACTACTGATCAAAATAGTGTGCCTGAAAACCACGGCCACCTGATGTACCGTGAGAAACCTGAAGGGCAACTGAAAGGTCCTAGGAGGATGGCCTCTACCATATGAATCTCTACCTCCAGACGTGGCACCACTGAATCTGTCGGAATGACGGGCTGTCTTGTCTCCCCCTTGACCACCCCCATGTGACAGGACCATCTCAACTCGGCGGGTCACATTGGCCGCCTCCTGAAAGCTGATCTTACTACCAGTCTCCAAAGACATATGGAGACGAATCGGTTGAATCAACCCATCAATAAATCTCCTCACCCTCTCGCTCTGGGTGGGAAGTATGACAAGAGCATGGTGAGCTAGATCGATAAACCTAGTCTCATACTGAATGACCGTCATACAACCCTGCTGGAGGAGGTCAAATTGCCTCCGATATGCATCCCTCTGAGTAACGGGGAGAAACTTCTGCAGGAACAACTCTTAAAACTGATCCAAAGTCAAAGATGGTGACCCTGCTGGTCTAGCTAAACAGAAATCCCTCCACCAAGTCTTGGCGGATCCAAATTGGCGAAATGTAGCAAAATCAACTCCATTGGACTCAAAAATGCCCATGTTCCAATGAACCTTGTGGCAGCTATATAAGAAATCCTGGGGGTCCTCAGAAGCAGCACCGCTGAATGTAGTAGTGAAGAGCTTGGTGAACCTGTCTAGCCTCCACAAAGCATCTGCGGATACAGTCGCTCCATCACCGGCCTGTGAAACTACCCCCGATTGAACTGTCATAGCTGGCTGAACCACTGGAATCTGACCCTGGGGAGCTACCTGCTCCGGAGTACATGTAGAAGGAGTCTAGGCTCCTCCTCTAGCCTGAGAAGTGGCTGGTGTTATAGGAAGCAATCCTGCTCGAGTGACACTCTCCGTGAGGCCCACCAACCGGACCAAAGTGTCCTGAAGAACTGGGGTAGCAATAAACTCCTCTGGGACCTAACTTGGGCCCACCAAAACGGTTGCGGATGGGGCCGGAACCTCCTCGTCAAAGTCAACCTGAGGCTCCGCCACTAGTGTTGTTGCTCGGGGCTGAGCTTACCCCCTACCGCGGCCTCTAGCACGGCCTCGTCCTCTGCCCTTAGTAGGAGCTGCCTGGGGCTTGAACTGCTGATCGTTAGATGAGAAAGTGCGTGTTCTCGCCCTCTACGAAAGAACATAGTAGAAATTCAATCAGCATTGAGAAACCAAATCGCACGACAAGAAAGAACAAATGTGAAACTTTTCCTAACTCTGTAGCCTCTTGAGGATAAATACAGACGTCTGCGTACCAATCCCTCAGACTCTACTAAGTATGTCCGTGAGTTGTGAGACCTATGTAACCTAGTGCTCTGATACCAACTTGTCACGACCCGTATTTCCCACCCTCGGGAGTCGTGATGGCGCCTACTCGTAGAAGCTAGGCAAGCCAAATTTAATTACCTTTCATTTACAACATAATCCCTTTTAACAATTTATGGCAACAATATAAAAACAAAGAAATTAAATAGTAGCGAAAGTCTTAATTATAGAAACTAAATCAGAATGCAGAATAGTCAATATAAGCCTCTACCTAAGATTGGTGTCATAATACTCACAAACTTCTAAGAAATAATAAATACAAATGTCTGAAAGAAAACATAAGTTGTTTGTCTCGAATACAAGGAAGCAATAGACTAAAAAGAGAGAATAAGGGAGACGCCGGGCTTGCGGACATTTGCAAGGCTACCTCGGGTCTCGCTGGACTGAAGGCCTGCTCCTGTACTAATTCTGTTGCTGCTGCTCGAAACCTGGACCTGTGCAAATAGCACAGAGTATAGCATCAGCACAACTGAACCCATGTGCTGGTAAGTGTCTATCCTAACCCCGGCGAAGTAGTGACGAGGCAAGACCAGACTACCACATAAGCCTGTGAAATTATATATATATTTAGCGGAATTGAAATACAAAATAGATAAACAATATGGGAGGGTGAGCATGCTGTGGGGAGTATACAAATTTCCAAATCAGAGTCATCCAGTAACGAAGGGAAACAACACAACTCAATAGTAGATAATGAAACAACAATCAACAAGTGCACGACATCACCCTTCGTATTTTTACTCTCATACTCACCAAGCAATAACATGTAAACGGCATCACCCTTCGTGCTTTTACTCTCATTCCTCACATATATCAATAGAATCGGCACGGAATGGTACATCGTGCGGCACGACATCACCCTTCGTGCTTTAACACTCTTTTCTCATAATAAGCAAACAATGCACAGTATCACCCTTCATGCTTTACACTCTTTCCTTACCATAAATAAATAATGCACGACATCACCCTTCGTGCTTAACACTCAACCTCTCCCAAATAACAATCACAACCAAAGGGCAAGGAAATTAACAGTTTATAATAGAAACTCCGGCAAGGGAACACAGTTAAACAATAAATCCCGGCAAGGGAGAAACTCAATAACTCATTCTCTTCTTTCACTTGCATCTCATAATTTTACATCATCACTTGAGACAATGCTCCAAGGATTTACTTATCTCATATAATCTCACAATTTGTATTTCAACTCGAGCCAATTCTCCACTAAATTTAAACATCACAATTTCCTTTCTCATACACTTTGCGACATATAGAAGACATCAGTCAAACATGGAAGTCATAACTAACCAGATATATCCGCAATATAAGGACTCACGGTCATGCTAGACGCCAATGTATAGAAACTCGTCACCATGCCTATACATCATACTCGATCAATTAGCAAGTAGCAAACAAGACTCAACTCCTATTCCCTCAAGCTAGGGTTAAACCAAACACTTACCTCAACTTCCACGACCAAATCAATCCACAACAACGGCTTTCCCTCTCGAATTCGGCTCCAACTCAATCGAATCTATACAATAATGGCTTCATAATATCAATATATTCTAAACAAATCAAACCTAATATCTAATTATAGATTTCCAAGCTTTCTTTCCAAAAAATTCTAAAATCGTCCCCAGGCCCGCTTGGTCAAAACATGAGGTTCGGACCAAAATCAAATCCCTCATTCACCCACGAGCCCGAATATATAATTTGTTATCAAATTAGACCCCAAAATGAGGTCTAAATCAAGAAAAAATAAAAAGCACTAGTTCTACACATTTCCCCCAATTCTACCCTAAATTACATGATTTAAACATAGGAATTCAATAAATATTGATGGAAAATGAAGAAAAAGAGTTGGGATTTACTAACCCAAGAGGTCTTGATGAAAGGAAGCTTCAATGGATGCCTAAGGACGTTGGAGAAGAAGAAACTCGGATGTTTTTATGAAGAAGTCGAGACCTCACTATTCTGAAAATTAAATATAACTGGGAAAAAATTGCCTTATGCGTTCGCGGAAAGGGAGTCACGTTTGCGAATGGTTGACTCAACTGAGCATCGCGTTCGCGATGGGGAAGGATGTGAACGCGAAAAGAAAAGGCTGGGGTCCAGGATTTTTAGTCTACGCAAACGCGTGGACACCTACGCAAACGCAGTGGAAGAAGTTTCAAGGCTACGCGTTCGCGAGTGATGGTATGCGAACGCGAAGAGGAAAATTTGGCCAAGTCCCCCAGGGTCAATTAACACTATGTGAACGCGAGTGTGCTGATGCGAACGCGAAGGAGGATGAAGCTGAAGCTTCGCAAATGCGTGGGATATATCGCGAACGCGAAGAGGAAAATGAGCTATGCAATAGCTGAAGCAAACCTGCACTTTTCCTAAGTCCGAAACCACTCTGAAACACCTCAAAAACAATCCCGAGCCCTCGGGGTTCCTAACCAAACACATACACTAACTCAACAATATCCTACGAACTTAACCGTACGATCAAATCACCAAATTAACATCAAAAGCAATGAATCAAACCTCAAAATCACTAGTTTTTCCTCAAACTTCATAAACTTTCAAATTTAGAGTTTTAAGTACGAAACACGTCAAATGACATCCGATTTCAACCACACTTTACAGAAATATCTTAAACCACATATAAGACCTGTACCGGGCGCCAGAACCAAAATACGGGCCCGATACCAACACATTCTAATTAATTTTCATTTCAATTTTCCTAAATAATTTCAGAAAAACAATTTTACACAAAAATTCTTTTCTCGGGCATAGAACCTCAGAATCCGATTACGGGCATATGCCCGAGTCCTAAATTTTTCTACGGACCCTCTGGGATCGTCAAATTACGGGTCCAGGTCTGGGTCCGTTTACCGAAAATGTTGACCAGAGTCAGACTTATTCATTTTAATACAAAATTTTAGCATTTTTCATAGAATTTCATATTTAGGCTTTTTCGCTACGCGCCCGGACTGTGCACGCAAATCGGGGTGACTAAAAATGAGTTTTCAGAGGCCTCAAAAGCACGGAATAAATAGGAAAATAAGTGATGACCCTTTGGGTCACCACGATATCCTTCTGCTTGAACAAATGCTGCAAACTCTGGTGATCAGTGTAGATCTCACAAGGGACACCGTATAAGTAGTTCCTCCAAATATTTGAGTTGTCAACAATGGCTGCTAACTCAAGGTCGTGGACAAGATAGTTCTTTCATGCACCTTCAGCTGTCTGGAGACGTAGGCAATCACCCTACAATCCTGCATCAACATCGTGCCGACACCAACTCGGGACGCATCATAATAAACAGTTTAAGACCCCGAACCTATGGGCAAAACCAATACTCGAGTTGTAGTCAAAGCTGTCTTGAGCTTTTGAAAGCTCTCCTCACACTCCTCTATCCACCTGAACGGTGCACCCTTCTAGGTCAGCATAGTTATAAATGCTGCAATAAATGAGAACCCCTAAAAAAACCGACAGTAATAACCTGTCAAACTAAGAGAACTCCGAATCTATGTAGCTAAGGACAGTCCATGCCAACTTTGCACGGCTTCCACCTTGATCCCTTCACTCGACACTACATGACCCAAAAATTCCACAGAATCCAACCAAAACTCACATTTTGAGAAATTTGCATATAACTTCTTTTCTCTCAAGGTCTGAAGCACTGTCCTCAAGTGCTGCTTATGATCCTCTAGACTCCGGGAGTATACCAGAATGTGATCAATAAAGATATTGATGAACGAGTCATGATATGGCCGAAATACATTGTGCATCAAATGCATAAATGTTGCTGGGGTGTTGGTCATCACAAATGACATCACAAGGAACTCGTAATGACCATACCGAGTCCTAAAAGTAGTCTTCGGGACATCTAGCTCCCGAATCTTCAATTGATGATATCTGAATGCAAGTGAATCTTGGAAAACACTCTGGCACCCCGTAACTGATCAAATAGGTCATCAATACGAGGCAAGGGAAACTTGTTCTTCACTGTAACTTCGTCCAACTAGAAATTGTCAATGCACATATGCTAGAACCATCCTTGTTCTTCACAAACAAGACTGGGGCACCCCAAGGTGACACACTAGGTTGAATGAAGCCCTTATCAAGCAATTCTTGTAACTGTTCCTTAAACTCAGGAGCCATAGAATATAGAGGAATAGAGATGAGCTGAGTGACCGATTACAAATCAATACAAAAGTCAATATCTCTATCGGGTGGCATGCTTGGAAGATGAGCTAGAAATACATCGGATAATCCCTCACTACTAGGGCTAACTCAACTGTAGGGGTGTCAATATTAATATCTCTCACATAATCTAGATACATGTCACACCCCTTCTCAATCATTCGTAGAGCTTTAAGAAATGAAATAACTTTACTGGAAGTGTAATATAAGGTACCTATCTACTCTAACCGCGATAATCATAGCCAGCATCACGATCTTCGTGTGACAACCCGGAATAACATAATGGGGCGACAATTAGTCCATGCCCAAAATTATATTAAAGTCTACCATACTGAGAAATAATAAATTGGATCTGGTCTCAAAAACACTAAGAACAACAAAACACGACCGATAGATAAGGTCAACAACAATAAAATCTCCCACAGGTGTAGACACATAAATAGGAGAACTCAATGAATCACGAGGTACGCCCAAATGCGGGGAGAAATAAGATGACACATAGGAATAAGTGGAGCCTAGATCAAATAAAATCGACGCATCTCTATGACTGAACAGAACAACACGTGTAATGACAGAGTCAGATGTAACTGCCTCTGTACAAATAGGAAGAGCATAATATCTGGCCGAGCCTCCCCCTCTAGGACGACTTTTACTTGCCCGACCTCCACCTCGAGCCGACTGAGTAGGTGTAGTGTAGTTGGTGCTGTAATCATGGCTTGAGGACTCGGTAGAGCATGCGGTGCCTGAGAAGTCTGTGGAGGTGCACCCTTTCTAAGTTTGGGGCAATCCCTTACTATATGATGAGGGTCGCCACACTCAAAACAAGCTCTTGGAGGGTGTGACTATTGTGCCTGGCTGGGGACAGGACTGCTGAACTGACCGCTGAAAGTACCCTGTGTAGAATGTGTACTAGACACTAGCGGTGCATAATAAGTCTCTTATGACCTGGGATTAGCCGAAATAACACTGGCAGCTGGAAGTGCTGAATGAATAGGGAAACTCACATAGCCCTACCATGGCAAACTGTAGCTGGGGCACGAGTACCAGTATAAGAGCCAGAGTCTTGACACCTCTTCGCCTCCCTCTCCTCTCTCTCCCAAGCAAGCATGCCCTTCACTCTCCTAGCAATACTCACAACCTGCCGATACGAAATATCCATGTCCAACTCCCGGTCCATGCTAATCTGGATGGTGGGATGGATCCCCTCGATAAACTGTAGCCAAATAACTGAAGTGAACTACATACTCTGACACAATCGTAGCACCTTAATGCAACTGCTCAAACTCGATGCGACAAGCATTTCTAAGATTCTAGGGAACATACTCCCTCAAGAACATATCCGGGAACTAAGTCCAAGTAAGGGAAGCTGCCTCAGCTATACTAACCAACTCATAGCACGCCACCACTGATAGGCCGCTCCTCTAAGCTGAAACGTAGTAAGGGAAACCTCACTCGAATCCGCTATACCATATCAGGGAGGATACGTTGGCACTCCTTAAGAAAACCCTAGGCAACCTATGTCGCCAAGCCACTAAAAGTAGGAGGGTGGTACTTCTTGTACCTCTCGAGCCTGAGCTACTCCTCCTCAGAAGCTACTGCCCTACTCTCGGGCCAAACTAGGGCTACCAGTTATACTGGTATAAACTCTGGAACTTGGTCGTCCTGAACCCGCCGCTTTGGGGTGAGGGCAGCGGGAGTCTGTGCCCCCCAGCCTTAGATGTGGCCAAAGCAAGGGGAATGAACCTTACCTGAGGTAGAGTACTGAACATGCTTAAGAACTGTGCTAGGGTCTCCTAGAGAGTTGGTGCACAACAAGCGTCTCAGGTGCATACGCTCTGACTGAAGCTACTGATGGCTCCTCTGTAGTAGATCGTGCGGGTTCTTTGGCTGCACCACGTGGACGACCTCGGCCTCTACCCCGGCCCTGGACTGTCGCGGCTCTAGCAAAGTGAACATGTGCCTAGTCATCTGATCCGACTGTACGTGTCCTCACCATCTGTGAGAGAATAAAATATAGAAGTTTAGAATTTTGAAGTCAACAATTTCGCACGACAATGAATCAAAAGAAGAGAAATTTTCCTTACAGTTCCATTGTCTCCCGAAGATAAGTACAGACTTCTCCGTAAAGATCCGCGAGACTCTACTAAGCCTACTTGTGACTAACAACACCTATGAACCTAGAGCTTTGATACCAACTTGTCATGATCCAGTTATCTCCTCCGTAAGATATCGTGACGGCACCTAGTCTCTACGACTAGGTAAACCTAACATTTACGGAATAACAAAATTAAAGAAAAAATTTAACGACTAACTGGAATAGAGAATTAAATAACTGACAAAAATGCCGCTCAGCATGTACGATAACCAACACTCTAGTATACACAGTACTCTAAAAACCTGGAAAATCATAAGTCACAAGCTACAGAAGAAAAACTAGTATCTCTATACACCAGAGTCTAAGAAAAAGGTATGGAAAGGTAAATGACATAGGAGGAAATAGATGGGGACTCCGAGGTCTGTGGACGCAGGTAGATGTACCTTAAAGTCTCCTAAATCTTGCTGCTTACAAATAACGAGGTTGACAACAAGCACCAAGATCTGCACATAAAACATATGCAGTAGAGTAGGATGAGTATACCACAACGGTACCCAGGAAGTTCCAAGCCTAACCTCGGTCGGGTAGTGACAAGGTCAGGTCATGGCCCTACTGGTATATAATAAATAAGGCAGAAGAATAGAGAAATGTAATAAAAGACTAAAATTTAACAAAGAGAAAACCACAGATAAATAACATCACAACACACATGGATAAAATAGTGAAGGATCTCCCGAGATACCATATCATAGTCCCTAAAGTAAATGTGCAGGGGTATCTCCCAAGGTACCGCCCTGTACTTCCAAAAGTAAATGTATGAGTGGCTCTCTCGAGGTACCGCCTCGTTGCCCAAAAAATAAACACACAGCTCGAAACAGATGAATACAACAATTAACAGCAAAAATCTTTCAGTTAAGAATGATACAGATAAAGGAAAAAAACACGAAATCAATGAAGCATGTTGTACAGTGTTCAAATAAACAATTATGACACGTAGACATGCGATATTTAAGCTAAAACGGGATAACTACACATGCTGGTATAACTCAATTAAGATGAAACAGGTTATTGCTCAGTAAAAGCCAATTTTTTACAATAATTAGCCTGTGTATTCACTCATCACCTCGCGTACAAGGCGCTCACATATCAAAAAAGTATCACAACAGTACCAAATCCTGAGGTGATTTCCCCCACCCAGGGTTAGGCAAGTCACTTATCTCGAACGAAGCTCAATCAATCAGTAAGAATGTCTTTTCCATGATTTTCTGACTTCGAATGGCCCAAATCTAGCCAAAGGAAATTACATATCATAAATATAACTATAAGAAACTAATCTAATTAATAAAACTCAGGCTTAAGAAAGAATTTTAAAATTCGCCCCAGAAAGTCGACCCGGGCCCACGTCTCAGAATCAGGTAAAAGTCTCAAAATATGAACACCCATTCACTCGATCAAGATTCCAGTCGTACCAAAATTATCTAAAATTTCTCAACTCAATTCCTTAATGAAATGACGAAATCAACCATAGATTAATTGAACATAACCATAAATGAATTAAGAATCGTTAACCAATTACTCCCTGTGAAAATCCTTCAAATTATCACCCAAATCCAAGCTCTCAAAGTCCTAAAAAAGAAGAATGGGATAAAACCCTTGAACTTAGCCTTTTCTTCCCAGCGATCTTCGTACCTGCAGCACTTAGTCGCACCCGGAAATTCCATCGCATGTGCAGAAATGACTTAAGAGGCATGGGTCTTCTTCTGCTATTAGGTGCCAGCACCTACACGTGCGCACCTGTAGACAATTGTCCGCTTCCGCATAATTCCCTTTCCAGTTAACTCTCCACATCTGCGGGCTCGCAGATACGATATTTCCATCGCACCTGTGACCCCTCGCCACCCATTCCAATCCCGCTTCTGCGCTTGACCTCACGCATGTACGTCTCCGAACTTGAGATCACCCCACCGTAGATGCGATTACACTAGAAGCTTGAGAGCTTCAGCAATTCACACAAGCCCAATTTTGATTCGTTAAGCAACTGAAACTCACCCGCCTCCCCTGTAAGGCCCCGGAAAGTTTTTTTCCAAGTAATTTAAGATGTCGTCGTGCCAAGGTATGATAAATTATTTTAATTCGTGTGCAAATAAGGATTTATGATATTATGGATATCAATTGGATATGGTAATGAGTGTATAAGTCTTATTATAAGTGATTTGGGGTCTAAGGAGAGGCCTAAGTCTAAGCCAAGTTGGAAAATTGCATATTAGACAAAATCTGTAAATGAGTGCGCACAAGACCTCACTTTGAACGATCATAGCTCCAGTTTTATAAAGAGTTGTGTGAGTAAAAACCTATCAAATTAAAGCCCTTTTAGTCTAATTTCCAACGCAACAAACCGTTAATTCTTTAGAGGTGTATACAAAAAGTTATTACCATTTTACTGGGCAGGTGTCACTCGCGAACTTCGCGCGAACTTTGAAACTTCGCGGTGTTTTGCTGAGTATTCTGCCTCCGACGCGCGAACAACGCGCGAAGTATGCCAAATTCCGCGCGCCTGGAAGGTTTTAATACCCCTAAAGATCGGAAATAAGAGATTTTGA